>BGPR01008642.1:0-62336 GCA_013235015.1 Araneus ventricosus | reverse complement strand
AAAAGAGGCCTAACTGCAAATGTCGTAGCACTCCGAATCAAAAATGATACATGAGCATCGGAGTGGAGATTGTCTGAACTGGGGGCGTAGGGGGTTTGACAAACGACTCGGGCACGCGACACACGTCCCCTACAGACATAATCCATCATGTGATGTGGTCGCGGCGGTCGCTTGTGCAGCGTTTCCGTACTCATCCTCCGCATTCTAATCCGCTGATGTCCGGAGAAAGGAATCAGGACAAACAGTGACGGCTTGCCCCCGATAAAAGTGTACCCAGTTCGAGTGTCCTCGAATGATAAATGGCGAAACAAAAGATGACAACATAACCGGCAGACAGAACAACTATTTTCTTTCTGGTGTGCTCTTGCGATTGTAGATGTCCAAGGGTGATCTAATGAGATGGGATTTCAATTGTAAAACATAGTAGTTTCGGCATTATTTATCTTGGGATTGAAGGACTTCTATTAAATACTTTGTATCGTGTATTGGACTCAACCAGCTCAGACTGGATACGTGTTTCTGGTCCGTTCTTAGGATTATAATTGTTCAAGGTTAATCGAAGGAAATAACATAAGCGGCATGTCAAATATTGTAGAGTTTTTTTTATTTATTCCTTATTTAGCACTAATGGTTTTGTTTTAGATTTCTTGTATTAAGTACCGAAGGGATGCTGCGTTTAAGATTTTTTTTTTTTTTTTTTTGCCCATGCTTATTGCTTATTTGGCAAGGCGCTCCTTAGATCAGAGTTATTGATGTCTTTATCAAGCCATTAAAAGCCAACGTGTTTTTAATAAATCATTACCTGTTTATATTTAGTATTGTTTATTTATGAGAGAAAATGTATTTTGTTCTAAAAGAATAAGAATTATCATCTCGATTTTTAAAATTAAGAACACTCTTACGAACAGCTTAAGGATAGATTCAAAAGTAGTATTATTTCGAGAGATTAAAGAGCATGAGAGAGAAGAAAACAAGAATATAATTTTCATATATCATGATTTTATATGATTAAACATATGTTAGTTTTGGTAATAATAGTTTTGTACTAATTCATTAGTGTCATAATAATATAATTGAGCCTCAGAAGAAGAGCATTAACAATATGTATTAATTTTTAACGTATAATCAAGAAACGTGCATAAATGGTTACTAGAGGAATTGTATGCGGAATGTGATGCCTTCATATTGAAATTTCTTATCAGATTTGACTATATTGTATTACAATTCATGCAGAAACCTTCAAAATTTTACAACATTGTAGTTACATGCGAAAGCAATCCCTTTTGATAATCATCGTTGGAAATGCAAATATTGAAACTGAATGCAGATAACACTATTGAAGCACGATTTTTTTGGAAAGTCAGATAGGGAATTTGTCAGGAAATGGGGTTATCCAGACAACCTTGGTTTCAAAGTAACGGCAGACATTTGCCACATAACTTCATTGAAATGAATTATATAATTTAGAAACGCCTCATCGTGTGAATTTCTTTTTCTCTCAACCCTCTATACATATCTGTTCTTCTTTCTTACCCTGCTGCAGTTCAGATATTTCCCGCAGCAGACAAAATTCTGACTAGGCAATTAAAGGGAACGAAACATTTCAAAAGGAAACAAAGGTAAATTATTTTTAAACGCCGAATTAAATTTTGAAATTACAATCTATTGTTAAGATCTGCTGGAAACTTCCCAAAAACCGTTCCAAAACAATGAATTGATAAATTTATTCTGGGATAAGTAGTACCTTGACCTTATGTGAACCACTCATGCTAACAACTCTCAACACCGATCACCAACAACTTTCATCTAATGTAACATTACTTAATTGTCTATTCTAGGGTATTTGCGATGTCTCCGACGGAGGAAAAAGCAGCAGTCGACTGATTTTCCTGAAAGCATTTCTTAATGGTCTCTTTAGTGGTATGTGGAGGTGAAACAATTTGCTGAAGCAACAGAGTAATCACCGGAAAGGGTCATCGTCCATCTCGCGCCGCACCATATCGGGCTACCAGTCAATGAACGTGAATATTTCATGCCTGCACCTCCCTGTCATGATTAGCTTTCCTGAACAGGCATTTTGCCTAACTTATCGAAGAGCCTTTTCCCGGCCACGCCCTGTCTCCAGCGAAAATGGAGGAAGGAACTAAAAGCTAAAAGCGTGTCCTTCCACTGGAAATGGCGTTCATTGTATGAAGGGTGCGGTTCGGATTGTTATATGCTATCATTCATGTACCCAACCATGGAATAATGGAAGACGTCTACTTTCTATCTGTTGAGATAATGTTCTGATGGAAGATTTTCAGAAAACTGCCAGCACGCGCTGATACAAAGACTTTTACTTTCTTGTGCACGAAGTATATACAATGAGAAAATTCAATCGTCATGAATTAGACCGCAAGATTTCGATGAGACTCCCAGTTTTAAACCTCCCTGCGTCCGAACAATCTTTTCTGGATTCGTACCTGTCTGTTTGTCTGTGAGTATGATAAATCAAAAACGGAAAGAGCTAGAAGAAATAAATTTAGCATGTGGTTTTTGCAACAAAATTTTGCATGAAATTTTGGACGAAATCTGTCTATTTCTTCTGCCGGACGTACGTGAACGCGATAAATAAAAAAATGTGTCAAGCTAGATAGATGATCTTTAATATAATATACTGATATTATGATCTTTACACCAAAAGCGTAAGTGTGTTTCAAATTGTTGACTAAATCGATCAACGGGAAGAAGTAGATGCAAAACGGGCTCTCTTCATTACACTTGGAAGCTAAACACTAATTGTATCATATTGTGTCAGTATAAGACAAAGTCTATTGGACAATGCTCCCGTTGGTTTTACTTTACAACGTACGGACACAATGTCCTAAGACAAAAACGAAGGCCTGTTATGATATAGCCAGTATTAGAAAAAACTCCATGGGCTAAAAAAGCTGTTGTCAATACATCTGAATGATAAGATATTTAATGAAAATTAGAAGAAACGGCTTTGCTATATCAATAAAACTGGAATATTTATAGCTGGATAAAACAATATATTTACACAATTTGTAATTAATACTTTGGAAGGATACTGAAACCTGATAGAAAATTAAAAGGTTCATAAATTACTGACGCTCGGGACTGATCAATATTTTCAAAAAGCAACAGCAAAAGTACTTATTATTTTTTTATAGGAACACTATTCGTTTGATATTCGGAAAAACCGGTGTCTTAATAACGATTTGAACCAATTCTTCTAAAATCCTTTTTGATTCTTCGTTTTGCTCAGTTAGACAGCGAAATAAAAGAGGTATTCAAGCACCATTAAATGTTTTTAAAATTTCTTATCTTAAATAATAATGTGAAGCTTGCATACTACTACACAACATACGCTATTTTTTTAAAAGCGTGATTTGATTTCCATAAGTCAAATAATTTGAAATCTAATTTTCTAACTGAAAGTCTAAAATCAAAAAAAGAAAGAAAATTTTACCGCGAAATCAGGTTCACAAATGGGTTAAGAAATTAATTAAGAATTAATTTTAACTAAACTAAAGAACTAAACTAGAACTAAAGAAATTAATTTTAAAAATAGAGAGAATTTTCTAAACATTACTTTCCTCTTCAAATGTGCCCTCGTATCCTTAGTAAAAGTAGAAACTCAAGATTCACTTACCTATAAAGAAAGAAAACAATGGAAATTACTTAAAAATTTAAAGAAGACTAAAACTTGCATAAATCATTTTAAAATAGAAAAATAACATAAATATAAAATATATGTATTTAAAATGTGCTGAAAATAGGCATATAAACCACTTAACAGAAAACTATTCTTCATTGTTCCGGCCATCAGTCAAGAAAATATTTAGTATTTCTGGAATGATGTTTATTTTTTAAGCATCGAAATAATTTTTGGAAATTTTTTATTTGCAGAACTGGAGAAAATGATTATTTGTTAAAGTTTAAACTTGTTTTCACATACAAACTTAATACCATTTACAAGGAGAATCCACATGGATGAGAGGTTGCGGTATAAGTAAGCTGACTCTCGCCAACCCGATGGTAATAATGGTGATGTGGCTCTTTGGGCTCATCTCCGAAGATCGGTCGTAACCCGGTAAGACCGGAGGGGGTTACATGAGCTGCTCGTAATGGGGGCTGTAATGCAGGAGCCTCAGTGCCTGACTATGCTGTCGTGGCGGTCGGTCTTTTATGTATTACTCGGATGCTTAGGCAGGTCGGGGTTACGTTATTTATGGTTACACCTTTATGTTATTGTGTGAGAAATTTATTGGTGAAGATACAGCTAAACATTTTGACTTCTAACGGGACATATGTCCCACTCACATTTTAAAATTAGTACCGGGATAAAAAAAAAAAAAATTGCTTTGAAACTCATTGTAACATGTCCCAGCTGTAAAACAAGAACAATTGTACACATTTCATCTTTAGTCACCAGGGGTGGCACCAGAGGGGGAGGGACCGGGGGGTGCCTCCATCGGGGAAAATATTTGTACGGGGTATTCAAATGTAGTTGATAAATATTAAATCTGGTGAAAATTTGAGACCAATTTCATTACACTCGTCCCTCCCCATACAGCAGGTCGTGCCCCGTTTCGGACAAACTCTAGTGCCTTTCCTGTTAGTCACCTAGCTGGTACAGCCTATTTTACCTCCAAAAACCAATGTACTGAAGAATTCTCTTCTGAGCATGTATGTTCGATAGTTGATTTATTGGCAAGCAATACACAATAATTTGCGATAATGTTGATGAAATATTGTAAATAAGTTTTGGCAAAAAATGCTAAAAAAAAATGTAATGTTCATTCTAAAAAAATGTAAATTTTTTTGGTCATGGGACTATTATGTCCCAGCCTTTAGTTTAAAATCCGCTTGGAAAAAAGAAAGAAAAAAACCCTAAACAACCAATTTGGCTTATTCGGATCCTATTTTCTTCATTCGCATAGAAAAATGGATAAAAAATGTTTTTTTTTAAAAAATCTGTAGTCGAAAGGTTAAAATAAACTTTTGAAAACTTTCGTAGAGCATGGAAAGTGTACGTGTTTTCATTATGAATCCTTAAATCAGAAAATCCGATTATTAGTCTTGATGGCCATCCTCTTTAATGACTTCATACCCAGTTAAAATTACAAAGCAATAGATAATTCCGCTTTATTGGCTTTTAAATATTCAGAAATTCAAAATTACTTAAATCCCTCTAATCCACTGAAAGTATTGAAGCTGTCCACAAATAGTTAAAATTTGCAAACTGTCCTCATTTGATTAAAAGCAGTAGGAGTTGGTTAATAGCGCACAAAATTGAACATTTTAGCTTTGTATTTACAAAAGCTTTCGAAATAAAACGTTTTAAAATTTGGGGGAAAATAAATTAAAAAATTTAGAAATCACATTTTCAATTAAAATTAATTAATTTAAAAAAACACAGGAATAATCTAAGTTCGTTTGTTATAAATATTATCATACTTCAGCGCGGAAATATAATAAGTAAACTATTTTTTATTTCAATTTATTAAAATTAATTTTAACCACAAAATAATGGATAGGAATTCACCATTTTACAGTATAAGGCTAAAGGTAATTCTATGATTAGGCCGGTAATTAAAATATTTAAAAGTTAATAATTAAATTTTTCAATAACAAATACACAATCATAAAAAAATAACAATAAAGCATTAGTAAAAAAAAATCGTATTTGCCATTTTAAAAGTATAAATAAACATCTGTGATAAAATAAAACATTTATATGGTTGGAGCTCTAATAGAATTATTTTAAGAAGTATTTTTGTTTATTTAGATTTCTAGTGTGGATCGACATATTTAAAGCTGTAAGCAAACACTGTGGAAATTTCCATAACAATAATTTCTTTCTTAGTTGAATGTGGGAAGAAAATAATAACAATCCGCTGCAATGTTTCCAACCTCTTTTTAAAAACATGCTAAAAAAGTTAAGAATCTCTTTCGCTAAAAGAAATAAACAAACCTAAACGCTTATCACGAAAATCACATGACAAAACATCCCTTCTATGTCCTCCAGAACAAGTTCTACAGTTCAAAAAACTCTTGAAAAGTTCATTGAAAAAACATTAAAAAAAAGGGCGAGTTTTCTTGTGGGATGTCCCGAACTTAGCCTACTTCTCATTGGTCCAGAAGTAACCGACCATTGAGCTACTGTTGTGAACCGGTAGCAAGTTGTTAATCCGAACCACTAAACACCCTAGACCACGCCTGATACGTCTTAAGATCCGCCTATTGGTACGAAAAGGAGGAGTCACCGAAATATTTTATATTTATTTTCTTTTTTTTCCCCCACTCTGTACGCCAAGCTGTCGGACCTCCCGCGACGACCTGTTGGGCTTCCGGTTTTTCGCGCAATGGCCATAAATATTTCTTGAAGGATTAAGGACCGGCCCTACTACGCAATTTGTAACGACTCTATTATAGGAATAAATAGCAGCTTTTACTCTTTATATTGTGAGGGGAAACGAATGTGAGTTATAATGCAGTAATAAATCTAACAGCTCGATTGCCTTCGCATTCAGTTCTGGTGCCAGTTTTTTTAAAACTAGGCTTGAAAAACTTGTTTGATCGGCGCCTAGATGAACCTAGACGCTTATGCATATGTCTTCATTTAATCCTACTGATTCGTCTGTAAGAAGTTGATCATTACAGATAGATGACTGCATGTTGAAACTTTTTTTTTTCCAAGAAATATAAAAACATTCACATTTGCAATTTTTATAAAAACTTAAATTTAATTTAGATGCAAGATTTTATGTTTAAATTTAACAATTTAAATGTTTTTCTTATAAATCGAATATTGCTATACTATAAGCATAAATGTTGCATTTAAAAATTAGTACTGAATTTTTTAACACAGCTAAAAGATATGTTTTAAAATAGTCGTGAAAACAAATTTGAACTACTAACAGAGCTGAACAGGGGTTGGCATTTTCTTAACAGAAAATTTTACTGGAAATTACACTTTTCTGCATTTTATAAAAAGTCAAGCTATCAAATGACAGGAATTTTTGTCCGGTTACGGATCTTTACTGAATCGATGGCGTAGACAAAACATTTTTTGAGCAGTTTAATATTCTGCTGTGTTGAAAATATAGGGGTTGTTGCATTGAATGCTGCGATTAGTTCAAATCTATTGGATTTTTTTATTCTGTTGCTACAAATGTTTCATTCTCTTTATACAATAATGTTATTTATGTTTAAAAGAATCTATAAATATTTAAATTTGTTGCAAGATAGTGAACATAAAAAAAATCTTAAAAAATATTGCAAAAAGTACAGAAAAATTAACGCTTCAAATCATGCCTGTAGCAAAAACCTGTCACAATTTCGCCCTTGTGTAAAAAGATGAAATATATTATTCTTAATTAAAATAAATGAAAAAACTCCCGTTTTGTTCCCCTTTTATTTTATATAATTTATTTTACTGTTGAGAGAAGACAGTGGGGCTTAAAAGCGTCAGATTCGCATAGGAAGTTTTATGAATAGGATACAAATACAATTCAGTTTTATTCTTTAAATAAAATCTGATATGGATTTCTACTGATCTTAAAATTCCAGAGTGCTAATTTATATATGCATTAATGTACTTCACAGCTTTTTTTATAATTTAGCATTTTGTTTATCCTTGTGAGACCCAAAGGTATAATTTTCGACCAATTTTCACAGAAATCGAGATTAATACTCTTAATAGGATTATATAACACTATTCATAATTAATTTATTAATTATATATCAATTAATGTAACTAATCAATATATTTAATGTAATTAATTATATATAATTAATAGATGAAGCACGGAACTATCGAAAGCTTTGGACGGCAGGATTTAAGTGCTTTGAAAGGAAAGCAACTTTTGCGTAAATAAAACACAAATATGTCCATTAAAATGGACGCAGGTTATGAAAGTTTTTACGTAAATAAAATAACTCTCCAAAGTAAGCAAAAGAGTTAAATTGCGCAATATAGCATTTCTAATCCGGGCGGGAAATTCCCATACATTAAAGCCCTCTCGACAAGCTCTCCCTTGTCCCAAACACAAACTCTCCAAACCGTTTGTAATAAAGGATACAAGTGTAAAGTAAAAATCGCAGTTACGAATATTTTCAAACTTTATTTATCTATATATTTATTTCATTTAAGGTGACCGCTTACGTTGAAAACACTGATTTTTTACCAATTTGGAGAAAATTATTTTTGACTTTTTCTTGCAGTCCAGACTGTCGTCTTTACAAATTCGTTTACATTTTATTTTTAAGTGAATTAGAAAAAAAGTTATAACGATCTTAAAGTACTTTCTCTGAAGCAAAACCAAACGGAAAGAAATCTTTAAGTGCAGTTTTCTCAGAACTTTGTTTTTCATAAAATTTCTCCACCGTTAACATGATATCTCGAAATCTAATAAAGGTATTTATTCACTTGAAATTTACGGGTGTTTTTAGAAAGATTAAGTGGTGAATTAACGGAAAAATGCATATTTACACATATTTTTACCCCTAATTTACTTGTATTTCAATTTTTTCTTAGATTTTAGTTCATTTCATAGATCATTTTCCTCTCTAACTTGTGTGCAATAAAAATTATAATTGCTGCATTACAATTTGGTGTAGTGTGTTAACCGTGTTGGTTAAATTTCATTAAAATTTACTACATATTCCCATATTTCTCAAACAATATTATATTTACAAGAAACTTTTTGGTGTTTTTTGAATTTATAATTGATAATGCATATAAAAAAACCAAAAAATTATTAAAATATCCAATTTTTCAAAAATTTTGTTGCGAACGTATGCGTCACCTTAAAAGGCAACCCTGTTGTTAATCATAAGATATTATCGAGAAAAATATGTTATGTTATTTATACAGATGTTCGCAGATAGACTAACTGACCTAAAATTATACTGGTTTGTCTTAGGTTTCAAAACCCTAGGGATAATTTGTCAGAATTTGCCCGAATGTTCGTAGCTCTACTCGGACTTAATCCAATACAATATTTCGAAAATTCTCCAGAATTACAGTAAATTAAAGATGCCTAGCAATCATTAAAGTGACATGAAATCACAATATATAAAAGCAACTAAACATTTTCCATGTCTTAATCATGCTTGATGAATGATTAAAGAATGGAAATTGTTTATGCAACAATAATCGAAATAATAAATAAGGAGTAATTTTACGTAAATAATATAAAAAATTGGTTTGTAATACTGTTTAAATAGGAAAATTTTATCCAAAAGCCAGAAGAAAGGAATACGTTATGTCACAAGTTTCAAGGAAACACTAATTACAGGAAAACAGAGAGAGAGAGTTTATCATCGACCTATATGGAAAATTAATGGTTTTTTAAAGAAAAAGAAACCTTAATTTTGAATTCTTTCTTTGTTTCTCGCAAAAAAGACTATTAATAAAAATGTAAGCCAACTATATCAATCAAATTCGAATTTAATATATATAAATATTTATGTTAAATAATAAATGTAGAATGTCTATACATTTTTCGAACATTTCAAAATAATTTTTATGAAGTATATTATCTGCTGCTTTCATTCAAATAATTTTATTTACAAAGAGAAACTATGTAAAATAATTCAATAATTGTAGCAAGGTTATATATATATATATATTTGACAAGTACTTTCTACATTGTATTGTTGTATTGCTATACGATTCAGAAATTCTTTTTAAACGAAAAAGGAATTTTAGAATTCGTATCAATTTACCAACGACATGCATTTAAAGAGTCAAATCATTCAAAAGAGTTCTTTTTCTTTCCACCGTATTGATCGGAACCGCGAAAAGGTTGAATCGATTCCTGTGTTTTCAATTCTTTCTGCATATAAAGCGGAACTCTTTTATACAAAACTTTTTGTGCATAGCAGAACCTAATAACAAACAAGAAATATGGTTTCGGTATAAAAAATAAATCGTGTGGTTTATGAATATAAGAATCCTAATATTTCTTATTGTTTAAAACTGTTAAAAATTGATTACATAACATTAATAATCAAAAGTCCAATTATTCATATTTAATATTATTTGATTTTTGTTAATTAATGTTTCATCTACTACCTTACTTTCAAAAAGAATTTCAATTCTCTTTTATCATTAATTTTATCACAGTTGGTCTTCAATGTTTTTAATTTTTTTTTCATTTTTGGAATTTCAAACTAAGGAATTTTTGATAAATGTAATTAATGAACATTTTTAAAATAAAAAGAATTACTTGGAAATGAATTGGTAAAATAGTCTAGAACATAAATTCGTTTATTTTTAAATAAAGAAAAATAAGTCAATAAAAATATTATCCACTGCGATTCGTTTGGGTAATCTTATTAACGTTCAGAAGGTAATTCAATTATAACCAACAAGGCAAATGATTCACTCCAAAGAACAAGTTTACTTATTAGTTTATTTCTATCTTTGAAGGCTTTAACGTTGAGAGACATAATTTTATATTATTAAACTTCAAGAAAATTAGATTACAAGAGTTTCACTCAATCTATCATGGGTTGCGCAAAAAACAAGGAGCTGCCGCGTGTAGCCTTTTAACTTAACCAGAGCAATGGATAATATTTTAAGGAGGGGTAAACCTGCCCTTTTAAGGTAATTGCTAATTAAAGCCTCCTGTCTAATGTGTTTAGGTTGATTGTTGCCGCTAAAGCTAGGGATGATGCCGCACTTTCTTTGAAAATATCGGTAAAGTAGTAAATGAAATAAATTTGAGTATTATAAAAAACATAATGCTTGTTAGCCTATTTATTTTGCTGTTATATTTTATGAGAATGTTTTCTAATCCCTTCCTTTATTATTTTGTTGTTAAAAAAGTACGTATCTGAAATTGCAAATAAAAAGAAGTGGTTTAAAGCTTCCATTCGAAATGTTGATAAAAAAGAAATATTAAGTTTTTTACTTTAAATCTTATATAAAAATATGTATAGATATTTTTTATTTATTTGCAACCCACGGCGAGTAATTTGGATACTAGATTGACATATAAACAAATCAAAAAACAGTTTAAAAGATTAGAAATTGAGGAAAATTCGCTTTTAAATTTACTCACGCAATTATTATGAAATGTAAGAGCAAGCATTTAAAAGGTTCCTTCATCAATTTATGAGGAATATTTGTAAGAATTTGAAAACACAATTCTGCAACAATTGATGAAAAGTCTTAGGTGAGAAAAGAAAGGTTCATGTTTAACCTAAAAAGTATTTATAATAGATAAAATTTTCTTTAATTCTTATATAAAAAATCCCCTTAAAATACTGTGATTTAAGTTTTAGTTGATATTAAAATAATCTGATTCATAGAGAAACTTGGAATAGAAAAATAAAACAAAAAATTATTAAATATAGATTGAAAGTTTTAGAATTTTAAGTAAAGATATAATATATTCAAATCCCATATAATAATTCAAATTTATTTTATATTAAATGCTTTAATGTGTTTTAAATGCTTCATGCAGTCGAATATATTCAAGGTCTAAGAATCCCAAAACAAATGTTTGTTCTCTATAAATGAAATTCTTGAAATGAATTGTCATAGGATAACACTTATTTGCCATTTTATTTTCTGCCGAATTTCACCTTGTTTATTCCTTTGCGGTTTATATCATCATTTGGGAATTCTCTCTATTTCCTAGAAAATTATAAAACATTTAACCAGAAGTGAGGAGGTGATTATTTCTTTTGCCTATAACAATTTTACTGTACCCGACGTATCCAAAAATCATCACGGTGAAGTGTTGAATTTCAAGAACATCTCTTTCTCATTTTTATAATTCATGTCTATCATGTTGTATTATCTTTGATGAATTCCATTTCGGCACTTCTTTCACCATTTACTTAAAGTCTGCATTTCTTGCGTCAAGGAATTTTTCTTAAAACGAACAGATTCATTACCTGATGTTTACCTAATACTTTATTTATTATTTGATACGCATTTTATTTTTCTCGGCAATTTTTTTTCTTAGAACGAGTATTCATATTTTTCTTATATTCGAAAACCTACCGAAAATCATTTTTTTATACCCTTCTATCTTTCACATTAATTTTTTTCAATTAGTTTTTGATGGGGGGAAAATGAGTGGCACATGGAGTATCAAGAAAAAAGTTCGAGACAAAGGAAAAAAATCTACAAAATTTGGTAAACATGCAAACACACAAAAGAGGGGGAAAGTATATTGGAAGTATTTTCCATTATTCGTTATTAAAAAAAAAAGAAAAAGAATGGTACGCAATTTTCTCATCATGCTTGGATTTAACTGCGCTCGCAACAGAATTCAATACATTTTTTTAAATCATCCCTAAGAGCCCAATTTAATTCGAAACCTCAACTCCCCCCCCTCCCCCCTTCCGTTCCACACACAATATATGGAATATCCTACTCCTCAAACCCATGACCATACTTTCAATAAGCACGCATGTTCCACCGGGGGAATCGCAGGGTAGGGAAGGAACAGATGGTCCGGCGCTTCTGCACAAAGAACAGCTCATCCGTACAATTGGCTGAAAAGCTTCGGTTTTTCTGATAAAAGTAAGCTCTATAGGAAGATGGGGAGACTCCATCTCATCTATCTGTTAATCTGGGGATTGGATGGGGGGGGGGTCGTCTGCCATGGGGAATTGACAAGAGCACAATATGGAAAATGGGCTTTATCGTCCCATTTAAGTTCTGTTCGAAAACTTAGGCAAATATGGTAAGTATACAATGCAAGTTTATACATGAAATCGATTGCGGGAGAAAGGCACGTGCAGGTTCGTATGCAGATAAGACTTTGTTTGCTGTATTAAGTTCCGTATGCTTGTAATATAGAATGCTATGATTTTTTTCATTAAAATAAAACACTATATGATGACGCATAAAATGAAATTCAATGATCAGTCTAAAGAGATTGACAGATCGATGTCTATTTTCTACGCATGTTCTTTAAAATCATTTACCTTTTACTGTTGTTCCCATTAGCTATGTATAACATTGCTATAATTTTATGACTTTCATAATTCCTAGTATGGACAACAGAATACTAAAAGATAAGTAAGAGTTTAAAATCAATTTCCGTTTAAAGGAACATCTTATTTTTGAGATATTGATTAAATGTTTGATCGAATGTTAAAATAATAATAAGCATTTGTGGTTCTTTAATTTTATTATGAAAATATCAAAAAGATTTCTATCTAAACCTGCAAGAAAGGTTTTTTTGTATCTTTTCTAATGAAACTAAAACACCTACTTGAATATAAATTGTATTCAAAGTTTCATTATGCCAGACTATTTACATTCTGCTTTTTTTTAAAAGTAATTAAGTGTACTATTACTGCATTCATAAGAACAATGATTGGTTTAAAACAGATTTCTTTCTAAATATAGACAATAGATTTCAATCGAAATCCACATCCCATTGTTTGATATAGTATAGATTAAAGTATGAATCAAGCTGTCAGATGTGAAACCATCAAATCAAACTGAAGTTTAATCAACCCAAACACTAAACCATAAACAAACTTTCAATGACCGAATACAATAGCATTACCTTTCAATAATTTTTTTTTCAGCAAAATAAATTTCTAATGTGTTTTAAACCTTTCTAAGGCTGTGGGAAGTATTACTAAATTCGTCGATTTTAAATTTTCATGGTAAACTATTTTACCACATCTGACTAGATCTGCTATCTCTTAATAACTTCAGAAACCACAAAAAATGCTAATAAACATTTTGAATACATAATGCGGCTTTAAAAATCCGATTAATTACAATTAACAACAATAATATTTATTATTATAAGACAGAAACGAGCTTATCCCTGACGAAGAAAAGAAGGTTTGCTAAACCTCTAAATCTAAATGAATGTTTTAAATTTTTTGATGAAACGAAAACCTAGATGTCTCATTTTCTTTCGTCAAACCATAACGAAGAGTCTTGATTTGTTGATTAATTATTAATTAATCAAATTAATTAACAAATTAAATTAATGTTATCTAATAAGCAAAATGAATTCGTATCTAAAATAATTCTCAATCCCAAAAAATATTTTAACATACCATTACTAGAAAAAGTGTCCCTTTAAAGGGTTAAAACGAGGTTGATTCAAACTAAACATGTAATATTACATAACAGTAAGTCCCAGCTTTAAAATTTCCACAATCATTTGTCTGAAACTAAGTTACTCGGAGAATTAACAGCTAATTTAATAGGTTTCTTGGTAGGATGTCTCAGTTTCTTGACATGCTAATTAATTAAGAATTAATCAAATTAATTAACAAATTAAATTAATTTTGTCTAATAAGCTAAATAAATTTCTTCTCTTAAATCATTCTCAATTCCAAAAAAATATTTTAATAGACCATTACTGGTAAAAAATATCCCTTTAAAGAGTCAAAACGGGTTTGATTCAACCTAAACATGTAATATTACATAACAGTAAGTCCCAGCTTTGAAATTTCTGCAATCATTTGTCTGAAACTAAGTTCCTCGGCGAAATAATATCTGATTTGATAGGCGCATACAGTCTTTTGTAATGGGGAGGAAGCTCTATGTGTGTGGTGTGTGTATGTGTGCGAGGGGGGGAATGGCGTTTCCAGCTCGGCTGAATAAGGTTTTGGATTGTAAAATTTTTTGAATGTTGGGTAGGACAATCTCATGAATTTGTAATGGGATCGCTTCACACGGGGTGCTGAAATTGCTTCTGGAATATTATTGTAGTGCGGTCGGTGAGATGGGAATGTGCAATGTTACGCCGGGAAGATGCATTGTGATGAATCATCAGACCATGAAAAATAATACGGTTGGATTTTTTCCCCCTCAAAATATTGGTTGCAAGTCCTGTTTTTTTTTTTTTTTTTTTAAATAAGATTTTTTTCCTTTGCCCTGGTGTTATAGCACTATGTTTTTCGAAGTTATTAGAGTATTATATTCGGAGTTTTTAGAGTATTAGAACTTAATGGGATTTCCAGTTTCACATTCTGGAAATGCATTTTTCTGATGCTAAAAAGGGCTGGGAAATACTTTTATATCGTTAATTGCCCCATTTTAAAATTAACTCGTTCTATAATACACAGAGAAATAAGTATTAGAGTCTTTCATTTCAGCTACAAAGGAGATGTTTGTTCAATCAATTTTATAAATATGGGATTCCGATGGAATAACGAGATTCTTAATTTGCCAAAATAATACTTCCTTTAATAGGTTATTAAATCATTCAACTATTTCTAACAATACTGTATTTCAAAACGTCAATTTTTTTTCTCTCTCTATTTTGCATCCTGTGGTTTCAGAAACTTTAACACTATGATCTTAAAAAGATTACCAATTTAATTAAGTCAAGTTTACATAAGAATTTTCAAACTAAACACATTAAATTCATTCTTATTTAAAAATCAATTAAAGTTCATTTGCCTATTATATTTTCGCATAAGAGTGTTGGAAAAAATTCTTTTCCTGACGTTTTCTCGCGTGAATATCTCTTTTTTTTTTCAGATAAAATGTGCCGTGTTGAAAGAATTTAAAGAGCTATATAGAATATGTTATGAAGGAAATATACTGTTTTTCATCTCAAATTGTGATCATATTTCAAAACTTATTCCTAGAATCACGATACTGAAATTCTGCTTAATTATATTTTCGTTTCCATGAATCATATCCAACATACAAAATTCATTTTGCAATGACCCCAATAATTATTTTTCGACAAATATTTCATTTTGAGGCAGGTATTTCAAGATATATTTCTATCTTAAAATACTTTCTGCCATAGAATGATTTTTATGGTTATGTCAAATTTCATCAGGGTTTCAAAACATTACCAATTAGAATTATTGAGCAGGAATTATTGCACATTACCATCTACTTTTTCGAAAGTAATTCATTTAGTTAAAACTAAGGCTAATGCAGTTTGAATTAAAAACTATAAAAAAATAGATAAAATTCTTGTGCAACTTCTAATGAAAGCAAAAAGGATTACACTGAATGTGAAGAATCCGACTACTTGATACTTAATTTTAACGTTAATTTAAAATGGAAGTTTTTTTAACATTTTGAATCTCATTCGTAATAACTTTACGAAAGATATAAAATGCAGAAGAAAGAGGCAATCAATTCAAGAAAATTTTAAAATGTAAAATCTGCGCAAGAAAACATGTCCTATGAAATACAAATGTACTTTCAAAATATACTGTTCAATGATAATTGTACTGATCAAGGTTAACGGCATTGGGATGCTCTAAACATATGTATTTGAGCTACTTAGCCATAAGGTACATCATCATTTGAGTGGTATGAGCTACTTCATTCTGAATAATTTTAAGAAAGATTTAAAATGTAGAAGACAAGAGTAATGTGAATGTTTCATTTAGTCAATTCAGGGATATCATAAAAAATAAAACTCCCGCTAGAAATCATGTAGTAATAAGAAATACCGAAACACTTTAAAAATACACCTATTCAATAAAAATTGTAATCGTGAAGTTAAACTGCATCATGATGAAGTGGACATAAGTAATTGAGCTACATCATCTGCTTCGTACTATTTCATCTGCAAGTTCTTACGGATGCTTTCAATTTCTTGAGATTTTTTTTATCCTATATTATTTCTTGGAGCTGAAAGGTTACGTGAATTCCATTGAAATGTTTTAATTCCTTGCTGAATTGTACAAGTTGAACAGCTATACATTTTGTGAAAAAAGAACACCTTAATAAATTCTAATTTTGATTAAAAAATAGAGTGGAAATTTCAGTTTGAAGGAAATATACTAGATAAAAATTTGATGACTACTGATGGAAGTAATTTTTTTCCTTTAAAAAGTAATGAGTGCTAAATACCATACAGAAAATAATTAAATACAATATTCTTTCAGATAAATACTTGAATTTTATGAGAGGTATGACATGAGCCTGAGTAGAAACAAAAGATAAAGATGATTTTATCTTTCATGATTTCATCTGGTTGAAAAGAACTTATTAAAGACAACATATTGTACATTCTAAGCAAAATGAAATAAATATTTACGACGTTAGCTTTGATATTTAATAGCAAAAATTGAAGCATTTGAGCACGAAATAAAAATAAGGAACATCAAAGAAATACATTCATATAAGCAACAGGAGGCAAAATCCTAATTTACTGTTTTATTTTGTTTCTCTGTCAAATAAAAGAGAGTCAGGTGTCTGGGTAGATGCACGAAGAACATTAAAACACTCTTTAACACCTTTAAACAGGCTTGAAGATAAGGAATTAGAGTTACAATATCTTAAACATTCTTTATTTTACAAATAATATACACAGCAAAATACAAAAGATTAAGACACGCCAATGCAAATTCAATAACTTCAAATTGAAAAAAAACTAATGCACAGCAAATTGACTGTCGAATAATTGAAAAGCCTGAAACATCCAAAATTACGCTCAAAACAGCAGTTATTTTAAAATTATAATAACTCAATTAACCGCTGACGCTGAAATTGCAGTTGAACTTTAGGGAACCTCCCCCTTTGGTTACTTCCAGTGTAGGAAATCGAAATGGAAGAGGACTGAGAAGGGCAGGGTTGGGGAAACTGTACGACTTCGACTGTCTAACGGCACATCACCTCCTGCGAAAGATTCTTGTGCAGAAGTGGCAGCAGAAAATTGCAGCTCTCTTCACCCGAATAACCCTAATTATGCGGAACCCTACCGCCGCAAAAGGCTGCAGCGTCCCGGACTTTTGCGTCCACTTTCTCTAATTATCCCTGTGATGCCTCTGTACCCGCTAGTTGCGCATTGGGAGTGTACAAATTCTAGGCTTTTAGTTCTGGCCGGTGTGCTTGAAGGGAAGTCTATTACATTGTATTTTTGGCTGTTTGGTAGCATTGTTGCGATAAAAATAGAGCATCTTATTTTTTTTCAGGTAGTTTTTTTTTTTTTTCTTTTTTAACCTCTTCTTCGTCGGATTTTTTTCTCCCGAATTTCCGACCCCAAAAAACATTTTTTTTATTGCTGAAAATTAATGCTTGTTCTATCCTGAATTCGGAAATGCAAAATATTTTTGTCAGTAAACAGTTTTTGCTTGACCTACTGATGGCCATCATGTGATATTCCGTTCACTGATAATCAGATTCAAGGTGGGAACTCTTACTCCGAAAACGTCAAGAAAGTACGATTAGTTGTGCTATATCTTAACAATATTCAGAAATACAAAAAATAATTTCGGAATATAACGAGACGCGTAAGTCCCGACGAATTCACTTTCAACGATGCAATTTTTCTCAAAGCCTAGCGTATGACGTGCGACGCCAAGAAGGGGTTAACAACAATGTTTGTAATTCAGACATTCTAAGGATTGACTAGGCATAGAATGAAAGGTCCGCTTTATTTCAATCGTTTCATAGATTAAAGCTGCCAATAGTATATTTTTTAAAAAAATTTACCAACTAAAATTTCATTTGAGCCTGTTATTCTGAGTAATGAAAATAGAATGGACTGTTCAAGTCTTCTATGGACCCTATGACAAAAGGTAAATATTTTTACTCCTTTTTTTCCCAAAGCATTGTAAAGAACACGAAAGCGTTGTACAGTAATGCTGAAATTATCCCGGAAAAGTAAGAAAAAATAAGATTTAATAAAAAATATATAAGAAATATAGAATACGACAAACAGAATTTTCAACAAAACCAAAATAAGACCAGTTTTGAACTATTTGATAATAAAAGGTCATTTGGAATGACATTCTGAATTCCACTTAAGTTCCCTGTCCATTTATGCGCATATATTACAAAACCTCATCAAAGCCAGAGGAACAAAGTATGAAAAGAAAACAGATATTGCATAATTTATCAAGGCATTTATAGAATGAGTGAATTATATGACTACTAGTAACGCTTATATCAAATCTGTAACAAATAACAATCACTTACTTTTCTTTTTATGTTTTAATTTTTATTACATCGGAATCAATCCAATTTGTTTCTATGAAAAAGTGTGTTGTTTTCTAATTGAAGGGGAAAAGATTAATAAATAAATAAGCAAATAAAAGTTTCTAATACTTTTTTATCACTAGTAAACCGCATGCAAAATAATAATACTAATAATAAAATTTAAAAAAAAAAATGTTTACGTTGGGAAAATATGCTGTTTTAGTCATTTTAATCGAAAATTTCCTGGTCAGCTTTGTTTATTAAATTTTATATGTTTCTGCACTATATTTCAATTTATTTTCAATGAAATAAAATGTATTTTATTGTTTGTTGGAATACTATGACAAACTGTGTAAGCTAATTGTAGTACCAACAGATTTTAAGAAAAAACCGCTGCATAATTTGCTGGAAATTGCTGAATTAGTGAGAACAATCTTAATCCTTTGCGCTCCAAGAGATAATAAGATGCATAATTATACACGTGTAAGTATAAGGATTCATTTAGAGCTTTAGAAAGCTGAAATATATTGTTATTAATTTGTTTCGATTCCTAAAAATTAATCTGTGTGTATTTGCTTTCATATTGTTTTTATAATAAGCGCTATCTAGCAAGAATGTGTAAAAGAATCATTATTCAGAATGTCGATTCTGATTCGACATAAGAGAGCAAAGGTTTAAAATTATATCAACTAAAAGAAATTTCATTGAAATATGCATGGCAAACATTTCAAAAGCTATTTGTTCTTAATAGATTTTTTATTTCTAGAAAAAATGGTGGAATATGAAATTTTATACTTTTAGTTTTCTTTAATTGAATGAATTTAGATTTAATTAAATGCATAATAGCATCAACTGAGCTTCGACATGGTCTTGAGACATTAAATTGCGTCACTATATATCAAATATCTTGTTTTAAAGCACAAAATTATCATTTTACAACTACTTAATAAATTGCTCACTTAAGAATCAACAGCAGTGCAGTTTCATCAAATCTACAGTACCTACTTTTCTAAAGTCACGCTTTCTTTTTCTTAATGACAAAAAACACGAGATCATATCCATGTCATTTCAAACATCCGTGCATTTCACAAAACAACAAAACTTTACTACAAGCTTTAAAGTATCAACCAAATTGGAAGTTCACATCAGATCATTTGAGATCTGAAATGTTCAACAATCATAAATCATTAGATACAAAATCTCAGATCATTTCCAAAACCGAACTTTTTGAATTGCTTGTTCAAAAATAAAGGCAACATAAAAAAATATTATTCAGATAAAACGCGATACGAAATCATTTCAAAACAAGCAGCATCTAATTTGTTAAGCATTTTCCTCAATTTTTTTGCCCTAAAAGCATCATGAAAACAAACTTTCTCTCGCAGTCTTTTGCCTTGTAATTTAAATTCCGAATACTCAAGACATTGTAAAATAATTTCCAAAGCGAAACTCCAAACAAAACTCTTCCTCCTCTCTTTCTAAATTAAAAAACTTTTGCAACAAACTTAAAAATTAACAAAACGGCAAAGTTCGTTGACATGCAGCCAAAAATCAAAAAATGCAATAAAATCACAAAATAATAATAAAAAATAACACATCCCCAAACACCTTCAGATTGCTATCCCAGAGGCTAATAGAGAACGGGGAACTATATACAAAACAGTCTAAGTGTTTTTTTCAGTCAGAAGTAAACATAAAGTTCATAACAACTGGAAATCATTAAAATGTTTTGATTTCGACCCCACATCCTTAAGAGCAGCGAAGCAAATCCGACAACATTTCAAGTTAATGGGAGTTAAAGTAACTCAACCCATTGATAAACTATTTTTCTTTTATTTTCTTTTTGAATATGATGGTTGTTATTCTTATTTTAGTTACAAAGAAAGACATGAGAAGATTTTTAAAGCCGAAAATTACATCTGCGAGAAAAGCAGTCGATTAATCACCATCTTTTGGGCAATTAATGTCTGAACACAGGTAAATGAATCGAGATTTATATGGTTGGGACACTATACGTATTATTCAACACTGGTGGTCGTCTTCGTCATCAGGTTTTCTGAATGATGTAAAAGACAGTCTAATATTGTCAGTGGAAAAATCTCGAATTTCATTCATTTAAAAATATAAACAAAACTTTAAAAGAAGAAAGAGAAACAACAATCCTAAGTGATGGTTTAAACATTTCCATGGTTGCAGCATCTCAATTTCTAACAATTCAAATATTTTTTCAGTTACAATTTTAAGTGAAATTAAACTGCGGAAAGTCATGCTAAAATCAAAACTTGAGAGGCATTAATTAATGCATGAATTGACTGTTAGCAAAACCTAAACATTCAAAAAAACTTTAGATAATTATAAAGTGATATAAATAACATTAATAATAAATTTGCAAAGTATTTTGAAAGTGATTAATACAATTATTGAACATAACGGCCTAACAAACTGCTCTACCATTATTCAATGATCAAAGAATCTTCATTCTAAATTTAAAGATAACTCTGGACACGGGAAATTCGAAATAATGCGATGGTTCATTTTATTTCGCCCCAAGAATCATGCTTAGCTATTTGCTAATTCATTAATAATTCACGCATTCATTAATAAACCACGCAAAAATTATTTAAATTCTGCCGTGATGTGCAGTTATTACCATCACATGATTTAAAGCACAACGTAGAAAATTTATTTTATCAAAACAAGGTAGAACCTTTTCTGAAATTTAGTTTTACTTTAATTCTTATACTATCTGCCGCTTTACTATCATCTGATATACTAATTAGGTGAATAACGTTTTTTCAAGAAATCGAATCTCAAAGACTTTAAGACTGATACATTATTTTTCAACTCCTTGTAACAGTTAAAGAGTTAATAAAAGGCAGACAATAAATAGCTGCAATAAATATAATTATAAGCTGTCACACTCAGGAAAAAAATTATAATTTTATTTCCGAATGTTTCCATTCAATGTTTCACATAAAGCAAACATCACATCAGGGAACTTCATTTTTAACAATTTACAAATTTCTTCTGAAATGCATTTTAAATGTTGAAAACGTTTAACAACTTCAGTATGTTAAAAGAAAACAAATATGATATCATAGAGCTATTCCTTGCTATTCAATAATGTTTGAAATTGACCTTCTTAAAATTTCTAGGAAAAACTATCAAATAAAGCTGAAAGTTCTTCAATGTTAAATCTAAATAATATTTAATAGTAAACTTATCAAAGGAAATTATTAATATCCAGTTCTTTAATATGTTTATGACAAAGATATTAATATTCTAGCTGAACTCGATTCGATTGTTTTTGCAAACTATTCACAGCATGCGTTTCATTATTGAGAAAGACTTGTCACTATGCTTCTATAGCTGAAAAAAAGAAAACAGGTTGAAGCATATTAATTTAATTTAATAACTGAAAGAACTTATATATCCGTTGCACTTGCTTCCGTTTCAATTATTAAAACATTCTTTGTACTTTAAACAGAATTATCTTTTTGTTTAGGACAATTTCTTTTCTCAGTTTTTTGTATTAAATACCCATACAAATATAAACAAGGTAGCTATTTAATTTAAAAAATATATAGTAAATGTAAAAAAATGTTCAGATCCAAATTTAAATTGAATTTCAAATCGGACAGTAGTATGAAACAAGGTACAAACAAAAAATATAATAGAAAAATTTCATTCATTCCTTCTTTCTTTCTTTTTTTTAATTTTCATATCAATAAATTCATTAAATCACAGGATAAAATGAATGTTGATAAACTTTTTGAACTGATTTCAGTTTCAATAACTTTTTAGGCATTATTTAACAAATCATCAATATATTAAAGATGAAATTTTTAATTCAGATTTTACAAATCCATTTTCCTCAAATTAAAAATCACTTATCACATCAATTTGAACCACTTTTTTCCTTCTGAGACATTATTACTAGCAGTTGAGGTATTATGCCTATTATTCAGTTATAACTATATATAGCATACCTTAAAGTATTTATGAGAAACCACATACATGTTAATTATCAGGGATTATGTTTATCATTTAATAATGCTCCATTAAATTATTTTACCCTTCTACTTATATGAACACTTCCTTATTTATATTTATGTATATATGAGGGTGGTGGAATATATGAGCACTCGAAAATAGAAAAGGATTAAGAAGTTTTGATTCGGAAAAAGAAGAAAAAAAGAAGAAGAAAAAAACAGTGGGGAGGGAAAAAATTAGAAGGCAATCAGAAGAGAAAAAAATTGCTGGAATCGGCAAAATTTATTTCATTTGTTTTTGTTTAATCTTTACATAAAATATATGGAAAAGACACAATATACAGGATTGCAATGATTACAAGTAGTTAAAACTTCTTGTAAACAACAATAGAAAGAAAAAAGTTTGAAAACAATACGGAAGGAAGCTTAAAGTTTTGTTTGGATTCGTAATAATTGCAATTGTGTGGCCATACCTTGTTCACACTTGCAACATCTATGCAGCACCCTACTTCGCGCCAGACATGTCAAGCATGTCCGAAGCCATTGATGCACGTTCGATAGCCGCATGCATGTTCTGCATGTGACTAATTAAATACAGTAAAACCCCGGTTAATCGAGCTCAGGTTAACCAAACCCGGGTTATTCGAAATACCTCTGAAATTGCAAATCCAAAAAACACGTTTTATACTGCACAGAAATAATCACGAATGCAAGACTTTTTTGCAACGATATCCACACTTTTTTTCTTTAAAACCTCACCAAGAAGGTCAGAGCTTAATTTTAGAATGCTAAAATTAAAATTAATGGGTATTAAGAATATTAATTACGATATTGCTTATCTGTGCCTGTCAGGCGCACTGCGTCCGAACTCACCGGTGCGAATATAGCGCCCGACGGAGGTTTAACTCTACTAAAGAACATTAGTGTAGCTTACAAAGAGAGTTTTCAATTCGCTTTACGCAAAAAACATTTGAGAATTACGTACCGTAATTAAATACAAAAGAGTAATAAATGTTCATGTTAACCGAAAAAAATCGTTATCCGAAACACCTCCCCCCCCCCCCCCCGTTTAGTTCCGTTAACCGGGGTTGAAGTGTCTTTTCAAATTATTTTTTGGCCCTTCATTTCATTTGATTAAGTCATAGATGACCGAACACTTCCTTTGCGGTGAACGAACTGAAGGTACGCATAGAGAATACATCGCATGGTGGAGAAATGGACTATCGCATGGTGGAGAAATAGACTATCGCATGGTGGTGAAATGGACTACCGCATGGTGGTGAAATGGACTATCGCATGGATGTTGCCCATGTGATCAAGAGAAGTCACACAGGGCAATTATTACGGTTCCAAACAAAACTTAAAGATTCTTTCTGTGTTGCTTTCAAATTTCTTCCCTGTATTTTTGTTTACAAAGAAGTTATAGTCATTTGTAGTCGGTGCAATTGTTTTGTCTATCCCTGTATAATCGAACATAATTCGAGCAATAATTAGCAGAGTTTTGCGTTGCCAAAATTAATGTTTTTTTTATGATACATGAAATTTTTCTTATCTTACATTGATTATTTGAGCATAACGATTAAACTAGAATAGCTTTTCTTTTTCCAATTAAATTCATATATTGCACTTGTTACGGTCAAATTAACTTCGTTAAGATTTACTTAAAATTAATTTCTTTAGTTGTTATTAAATAAGTTTTTTGCAATTATTATTTATGATAATCTGAAATATACAGTACAGTTTTCAAAGAAAAACAAGTGCATAAACAAGTTTATTCAGTAAACTTTATGAGAATAAGAGATTTTTTAATTTTTATTACAGTGAATGCTACATTTCACAGAAAGTATAAATATAATTAATTATTTTTTTTATTCTTTTCTGAAATAAGTCAAACAACTGTGAAAGGCCATTTAACTTTTTAATTACATCCCAGTATTCAAAATCGATAGTCCCACGATAATAACTATGAATGCTAATAAAATTTTCGAAAGTTATTATAGAGAGAGCATGAGTTTTGAAAAATCTATCATATTATAACAAACCTATCCAACGAAGCGCATGGGTCATTCGCGCAGAAAGTGTATCGCAACCCAGGGGTTAAGAAACTAGATTGCTTGGATATGAAACTGTAAGAAGCAGAAAAAGTATAAATAGAGATTGAAAAGTGTTTTTCATTTCGTTAATTGAAATTTTTGATATTTGTTCCGACAAAGGTTAATTATGTCTCTCTACGAACGAGTTGAGGACCATGGGAGCCAAGAAGTGTTTCCAGGTCATCTGCAGCAGATATGCGAAATCCGGCTTGTACAGCTGCGGTTATGATTGCAGTCTACACCCCTCTTCTTGCACATATCTTGATACCTCCCATTTTCCATTACCTTCTCCTTGATGGGAACTCAAAATCGAAATTTTGGTCAGTGACTTTCAGGCAAGAGATAGGGATGAAAAAAATAGCCATTCGAAAACATATAATCGACTGACTCTATTCCCCTCTCTCCCTTCCCCCCCGAAGTCATCACGGAAATAATAAAAGAATGCAAAATAAAATAACAGAAAAATGAAAAAGCACACTGACGATCATGACACTAGTTTTCCAGTATCCCAATCATTAGTACAGACGATACAAGCTTCTCAGAGACAGAAAAGGGACGAAAAGAAGACAAGGCACGTTGAGAGGTAAAAAAATGTAGAAAGAAAACTCCCCAAGAAAGAAAATCTAAGAAAAAGGAAAATTATACGGTCTCTTTATAATATAGAGAAGTCCATCATTATAATTTTTTTTTACCCATCTTCTCCTTTTTTGCTGTTGTTTTTTATTTCTTTCCTCCTTTGCCTTTACCAGTCGGAGAAGCTTCGGCAAATGGTCGAAAATTACCGACCTTTTGGCTGCCCTTGGCTTGATTACACGCCTTGGCGTAATGACGCCCTCCCACTGACCGCCAACACCGCCAATGACAACAGGATGCCGGCAAAAAACTGACTCTTGAACACTCCCGACCATAATCGAAAGCAATAGCAATAATGACAGAGGCGATATCGAAAGAGCAATAATATAAAGTTGATAAAAAACGTATTTAAGTCCGTCCCAAAATCATTCACTTGGCACGAAACGAAAATACCTAATGCATTCACGTAAGTGCTTTTTATTTTTTTTTTAAATTAAAATATTGGTCTTTTCAAAGCTCTAGGAAAAATCTAATTGCTTAAGCTCTTTTGACTTGAAGTTGGCTACATTTGGCGATTTTGGATTAGAGATAAATATACAACTAAGGGCTCTTCTTCAGAACCATATACGAATTCATAACTATTATCTCTTCAATATTTTAACCTACCAAACCTTGACATTTCACTCAAAATAAACGTTTTACACTTCAGTGAATCATACTCTCGTAATGTGCAAAGGTTGTTGTTATAATTTTACTTTCACTTTATGCATTTTATTTGTTTGTTTTAATTTTTTCTATACTCTTTTGTGTTGAATACGTTGTTTCAAGAAAGGGCTTGCTAGCCATTATTTTCTCGTTAAGCCAAAGTCGACAGTTCGCTCCTAGGCTTGAAAAAAATATCACAAGAGCACATAGAGAAGCAAGAAAAAAAGTTCCAACAGTGGGTTTGAGATGAAAATAAGAACCAGTTTAGAACAGTCGTTTGAACAATTTTACCATTTTAGTTTTAAGTAAACTAAATATTTGTACACATTGTTACAACCTATTTTGCATTTGTATACGATTCATTGGAAGGCTGTTGTATAGCTTTCGAAAGTGAATATAAATAAATGCAGCATCTCAAATGGTGCACTTCCACTGTCCCCCACAGATAATAGGAGGTTTGACAATGAAATGATTTTTGACCACTCCCGGCTAGTATCGGAAATAATAGCAATAACAAAACAGGCTGAAATGCAGTGGAAGTTGCTAATTCGAAGGTGAAGGCACAGATAGTGATACAATCGCATACACAGAATCTGCAGATAATTCGTTACTGTTTGTAAAACAGAAACCTGTTTCAAAAAATATGATCTCAATTCGTAATAATTTTTTATGAAACATGTAAATGTTGGTAAGTACATAATGCAGAGAATAAGTTGTTCCATTTTATTAAATTGCTATTTTTCTTTATTTCATTAGTAATATGAAATAGAAACAAATAATATTTTTTATCATGTTGTTGACAAGTATGTGCAGTTTTTTTTATTCATATATATAAATAAAAAATGATTAAGTCACGACTTGAAAAAATAGGCAAATCGTCTTCTTATATAAATCTAATGACAAAGGAAATTACACACCTCAGTTTTCATACACTTCATATAATAGTCGAAATGCTTTAATTATTAAAAATGTATTTATTTTACAATGCAAGTATAGATTAAATTCTGTAATCGAGTCGAGTCGTGACGTCATAAATGTAACTGCGCATCCCATCTAACTGCAAGGTATCTTTGATGTGCTGTGACGTAATATTTGACTTGCGAGTTTTGACTTTTTAACCCTTGCCTTTTGGAAATGGTCCTTTAATTTTTTAAAAAGACTTTTAGTATCATAGTGTGTTTTAGGGATTTTGTGATTATGTGTTTTCGTTTTTAATTATTTAAACATTTGGAAGTTTTATGATTTTGTGTATTCTCTGTGTTCAACTTTTTGTTTCCTAGTGAATTTTTTTGTGTATACTCTTTGCGGCTTTTGTTCTTTGTGTGTTTGTTGTGTCTGTAACTGGAGATTTCTCTGTAGTGTGCTTTTCTTTAAATAAATAAATATTACTGACAGCAAATGCAAAATACGCACTGGATTCTGAATCTTAATTGGTGCGACGTACTTGAAATACATCACGTTTGTAAGAATTGACCTCATTAAAGGCCGACACTTTTGCAATTAAATGAACCAAACATTAAACACAGTTGTGAAACTGAAAGAAATAAAACCTGTACAATAAACAGATACAAAGAAAACGATCGAGCTTGTCGCAGTCATATGCAAACAAACCCGTTTACAGCAGCGTTTGAAGAAACAAACAAGTGAAAGAAAAAGAAAAGAATTAAAAAGTAAATAAGCACATTGACGACTCCATTCATCCAAGCGATTCATCGGATCGTGCAAGGTGATAAATATTCATCGTCTCAATGGCAAATATCGGGGAGAGCGGAAAAGATATTCGTTGGTTATATAGAAATCGCTTCCATCGCGTGCAGGCCTTATTTTTATTTTTGCAGAAACCGAACTCGTAATTCTGCGCGATCCCGTTAAATGATGCAATGGAGTCTAGTAAAAATAGAGAATTATAATTACCGAATCAAAAGTAGATACAGCTCAGAGATAAGTATTTGCATAACTTACATTTTTGCTTTATTCAGATTAATTTAAAATAATTTAGCAATTAAATAAATAAAAAAATATATATATTTCCGACTCAAAGTGCAACAGCTTTTAATAAAGAAATATAAATCAAACAATTAATTAAAATGCTTTTAATTACTGAAACCACTTGATGTCACATCATACAGGTCAAAGTCACGACGGATATAATATCAAGCTTCACGTAGTTGGAAGCTGTCTCTTTTATTCCTTATATGATGTACGATAGATTCCAAAAGTGCAGCGTTCAATATTGGGCGTGTATTGTGTGAGCATGGATTAGTACCACAAGTTTCAATTAAAACTTGAATTCAAAACAAAGTTTTAAGATTATTTTTCCTGCATTACTTACACTCATTTATACAGACCTGCACAGCTGCTACTGAAGAATAGAATGGAAAAAAAGGAATAGAAAAAAAAAGAAAAATGTTAAAGAAAAATGCGTATTCTGGGGTTTAATTTGTGTGATATGAAATCTCTACATCTTTGAAAACATAGCGATTCGTGATTAATGAAGAAACAGATTATATTTAAAATTAATATAATAATCCTTTAAAATAATCTTAAATTTTTCAGTCAAATAAAAACTATTTATAATTAATAATAAGTGAAAATCATCATCAGAACCACATATCTTATTTTTTGTTTCAGATGCAACTCAATATTTTTCTGTTACACTAACATTTGTATATTACGTTGTTTATACTGAGTTATGAATTACAGAGACTCAGTATGAATACATAAAGATACTGAGATATGAATTACAAACAAGATTTGGGGGAAAAGGCCAGGATTCTTCCCAGGAAATGCTGTTCTCAATAAAGCTACGAAATTCAGTGTGCTATCTTCCACTGATGTTTTCACTTGAATATAAAATTCAATGCTGTGCCTCGCGATATTCTGTTAACTTAGAAAGTAGGCGCAAAAATGAATCAGATACAAGTTCTCGAATGAAAATCACGTTTATTTTTCATTATACTTGAACACTGTATGCGCATACCTTTTAAATACATAAAATTTCTCCACGACTAGTTTCTTCTCTGAAATACTTGGCAGCCTTACTAGCTCTTTCTAAATTAATCTGAATCCGTTTTTTACGTATAATTTCTCCATTTATAATAATTATGCATATTAAGAGCTTGACATTCGCAAATATATATACTAAGTAACCATTAAACAAATACTTACTACAAAAAATCTAGCAAAACGTGTTTCTATTCGATATTTAATAGTGGTATGTCAATAAAATATTAAAAAACGAAATGTACTAATAAATACTTAATGTGCAAGTTAATAAGGAGTGTTCTGTGTGATGGAAAGCCTTCCCCTGATTCTTCTAAAGATATTTGTATAATTAGTCTCACCATAATTACTCCAACTGAGAGACAGTCTTGAAGTAAAAATATCCTTAAATTTCGAACCTCTAATTAGAAACATCGCGGCTTGACAATATTTTACAGAAAGAATGCCAGTCTAAATCCATTTTTCATATTTAAAAAAATCGAAAGTGAAAATTCTGCTTTGGAATTAAAGTCCGGATAAAACTTTTTTTACTATAAACCTGAACATCGGCTAAAGCACGCGAGTGAAATATTTAATGAGACAATAAAATTGGTTTGGATTTCATTGCAACAAAAAATAGCATTGTTACCAATTGTGTTAAAAGTTAATTTTGAAAAATTTACTAAAATTAGAGAAAAACTGTTCAGGTATTGAATTGGCATGACTGGATGGCTCTTTTTTTATTTAAAAAGATCTAAAAGTGGTGGTTTTTTTCTGTTATTGTTAATATGATCGAAAGCTAGTGAGGAAAAACGTTAAAATTACGTTTAAATATTAATTAATTAAAAATCGGATTTGCAAACCCTCACTAAATAAGCATCCACTAACCACGGACATCAAATTTGGTATACGGACTGCCTTGTAGAGTGTTGCATTCTGCGTGTACCGCATACGATTACATCTCACAATTTACAAAAAATATGACAACCTAAGAACATTATCATGTTGAAAACTCCATACTGAATGCTTATTTTGTATATTACAGAGTTGAGCGAAATATTTTGCATGTTAGCAGACGCTTAGTAAGTGATTGTGAAAAAGAACGAGAACCAAATCAAATTGTTTTCATTAATTACTTTAATTTACTTATATTGACGAATATAAGTTTATGCCTTAGCTAAATTGTATGCAATTTTGAAATGATACTAGCAAAAAAGGAGCAGAAATTGAGAACATACATATAGTCATGTATAGAATTACAATGCTGAAACTAAACAAATTTATTAACAAAACGCCAAACACTTAAAAAATAAATTAAAGAAATAAAGTAAGTGCTTAGGTTCATATATGCTATAAATGTCTCTGGAAGTTTCTGAAAGCATAAATAACATTAATTATAAATTTTAAAAGCTAGTTAAATAGAGAAACAGGAATTTTTTGTTCAGGTGAATTTAAACCATCAATTTCAACAACTGTTGTTAAAACTAGACTTCTTGATTATGGGACACCTCGCCCTTGGTCCCGGAGACGAGTCCATTGTAGTTAAAACTAGACTAAAATCCCTCAAATGCTGCAATATAACGACTGTTTCCTACAAGGTCTGATGCGGTGGCACTAACATAAATGAAATTTTAAGACAAAAATATTGCAGATGTTCTACTCAATATACTGAAAAGTAAGCAGTTAGTTAAATACTCTAAGTATGAAATGCAGAAATAATGTTAATTCCAACAGCAAAATTATCGAAAATATATGATAGTTTTAACAATGTTTCACCAATGGATCGTTTTGAAAAAGCATCACAATTTTCTTTGGTCGTAGATCCTTTTTTGGCATTAAGTCGCCATTAAATAATTAATTGGTTGTTTAATCTAAGCGAATGATAACAGGCATCCAAATTAAAAGATAACTAATCCGAATACAGCAACAACAACAGAAAGAATATAACAATTCTATATCGTCCGAGGCCGAACAACTTGAAAATAGCAAAGATAATTTTTGTTTGGGTCATAGAATCTATTCTGATGTCTGAAAACAATTAAAAATTTCAAATAAGTAAATATGTCGCTAACTATTCCGAGAGAAAATATTAACAAGCAGACCTCAATAGACCAGGAACCAAGGGGCTAACTAATTTTGGTTAAAACATGATTCGATCAGATATAACAACACAGATAGAAGAATATAACTAATTCTATATCATCGCCGGGCTCGAACAAGCTGAAAATAGAAAGTACAAAGATAAATTTTGTTTGGTCCATAAGACTATTATGATGTCTGAAAACAATTAAAATCCAAATAAGATGAAACATATTCCTACTATTCCGAGAAAATATTAAACAGACCTACTGTAGACCGAACAACAGGGCTGCTACTTAATTTTATCAATACATAATACGAATCTGAATATAACAACACAGAAAGAATATAGCAATTCTACATCGCTGTGGTCGAACAGCTTTGAAAAACATCAAAGTAAATTTTGGTCATAAAACCTATTCAGATGTCCAAAACAAATAAAAATTCCAAGTTAGAGGATAGTTTGCTAACTATTCCGAGAGAAAGAACTAACGACGAGCCCCGTGGAACGGAAGAATGGCTGTTAACTTAATTTCTGGACACAAAAATATAATTTGAAAATAGTAACAAGAGAAACATTAGGCAATTCTATATCGTCCGCAATCGAACATCTTAAAAACAGCAAGAAACTTTTGCATTGGTTATAGAACCTATTCTGATGTTAAAAACCAATTAAAAATCCCAAGTAAATAAATATTTCGCTAACTATTTAGAGCGAAAGTATTAACGACGAACCCCGCAGAGCCGGAACAGGAGCTGCTAACTTAATTTGTGGACACACCCCGAAAAAACTCGGTTTCGTCTGTCTTCCCCAAGTGTGTGTCTTTCTTTTCTACTCTGCAGTTCCACGAAGAGGGGAACAGTTGTAATTGCCCTTAATTGCAGACGAAGCGGCTACCTCACTTCGTACCTTTCGATATTTTTACTATTATTATTACTTTTTTCTACCTTTTTCTTTTCTTATTTTTTAATGTTTTCCGCCTGTCCTTTCCCACCTTCCACCTTCATGTTGGTTGGCGTCTCGTCTTTGATCCTTTATAATTTTTTTCTTTGTTTTTTCACAGTAATTTTTTCGCCAACTTTCCTTTACAATGGAAAACATGGGGGCACAAAAAATTCTATTGATATAAGTAGAGGAGGTAGAGGCGATGCTATAGAAAATTGTCTTCTCTGTATAAAACGACTCTCACAGTTACGGTCACAAGACGTAGCTACCGTTTCACAGGGAGGGTGGAAAGACCGCAGAAAATGTAATGGGCCCACATTAGGCGCAACGAATTTTATCATTATTGTTGTTTTTTTTTCCTCTCTTTCCTTTCTCGGAGGCTGTGATTTTCTTTCCAACCGGTGTGAGTTTGCGAATGCTGTTTTCAATCAAACTTGGAGATTATTCAATATTAAAAAAAAATAATAATACAGAGCCAATTACGGGAAATAATAAAGGAACATGTGTTTTATTTGTTTACGCAGTACGGAAATTTCTCAAAGCATTTTTGTCTCCTTTTTTCTTTTTAAAATCTTCACATCTGAAAGTGTATAACGAATAATTTGGGGTTGTAAAATCGTAATAAACAACGCCTTTCGATAGTTTAGCGGGCTGTTTATTTAATTTGATTCCACAGGTTGTAAATTTCATGTAATGACGGAGTGAGGAATAAAACTGGCCATTATTATAATTGAAAAATTTATGAGTTCGTGAATTGAGGATTTATAGAACAGAGAACAGATTTCTGTTAATGTCTTTTCAGGAAAGGATAAATGAATATCGGGAAATGATATGAAAAATTTTGAAATAGAAGAGTTAAATAAATTTTATTATTTGAATTTTTTTTAATTTTGGAAGCGTTTTTATTTATTTATTTATTTAATTTTCCTGCTGACACCAAACTCCTGAAGCTTCCTCATTATTTAAATGATATATAAATAAATACGCAAAAGGATACGTATATCATCAATTAGATCTTGAATTTGATTTATCTAACTGTAAAGTTAAAACGCATTTTATACCATTTAAAAAGTACACCTGACTTAAATCTTTTATAGTAATCTCAACTGAAAAGTGTGCACAAATTCATAAAAACGACAATACAGATAAATTTATTGTTTAAGAATATTTTTTATATAATGCCATCATCTAAAAGTTAACCAATAATGATAGCTAATAAAATTTATTCTTAGTTTTACCACTAAATCATGCTTTTAATGATATGTTCTAATAAAAAGCTATTTCTTTTCAGTTCTTTATTGTAACAATCATTTCAATGGATATTTTATTCATCTGTATCTAAAGTAATGATTCTACAAATAGCTAATAAGTCGTAACTAACAAAATATCAAAATTACTACCTCACAAGTGAACATAGAGAAGTAGTAGCGCAATAGTGAAGCTATTGTTACATTATTTTTGCTGAAAAAAATAGCTGTTTCTGTAATAGAAAAGTATGAAAACGAAAAACTTCATGATGAGTATATACATCTCTATCAGTGCCCGATGATAACAATCAAGTAGTTATTATAGGCTTTCGAAAACAGAACAAGTTTCAGAATGAAGTTTAATTGGATAATAATATGAAATATCATGAAAAAAATCAATAAAATCTCAAAATTAATGAAGATCCTTATGTATTTTTATTAGATTTTGAGCCAGTTTTTCTGAATTGAAAAAAGAGACAGCACAATACTATGCATTCCAAAATTATCGGGACAAAAGGTGAAGCAATGAAGAACTATTGGATTTATTGTTTTAATTTTAGGTAGAACCATTCCTATACATTTTCCGATTATTTTATATTTTATTTTATTTACAAAAAAAGCATGAGAACCTTATTTCATTAGTTATGAAAAAAATATGTTTAATAAGTTTTTGTATTATTAAATAAACCATGATGTAACTTATTGAAATGTTACTTCCCTTTGAAATTTATTACTCTTCCATATTTTGAAAAGATTGTCATTGTGTTAATACATAAATTTCAGTAAATATTTCTTTATAAATCTGAAATTAAGTATTGAGAGAAAAACAGGAAAAATATTCAAAACCGAAACATTTTTCATAGTTTTTTGCATGCATCTTCAGTTATTTCAAATACGTTTTAGTCACAGAGAAATAACGAGATAGATCGACTTACGACATACATTTTTACCCCGGATGCAGGGAGGTCTAAAATGAGGAGATTCATTAAAATCTCGAGACTAAATTATCTGGTTATTAAAATTTTTTCTCTGTCTATTCGATCTATCCGCCCTAAATTTTGAATTTTTTTTTTGTAACTAATTTCACATTTAGCGATCTATTATAAGAATTTGTATTGCATTGGGTTATGCAAACATTTGATATAACGAACAAATTCTTTTCCATTTGAAAATATCTTAAATTAATTTCTTAATACGCAGCAGATCGTTTTCATGGGTTTCGCTTTAAATATATTTGATAGTGCAAGGAAACTATGAGGAGTATTCTCCCCGCAACTTTCTGTGAAACTTCGTTACACTATTTTGTGATTCTGTCCTTTAGTGAACAGATTCGAATATGTATTTCAAACCACTTACCATTGAACTGATGGATCCAAATGATGAATATCTATAATTCATCAATTGGGCCCAATCCTTCATTAGGTTACTAAGAACATTTACTTAATTTCTTTTATCTAGAAAGTTGTTTTTTGAGTTATCCTGTTCACATACACACGAACAGGTAGACAGTCCACCATTAAACGGATCTGGTTCAAAATTTGGTACAAATCTATAATGCTATTAATATAATCGGGTGCCAAATTTTATTCATCTTACCCATTGCATTTTTAAATTGCCGTGTTCATATGATTCACACCGACGACAGACAGACATACTTACCTTTGACGAATTTCTTCCAAAATTTGATGCAGATTTATAGTTGTAGTGTAAAGATTACACACCAAATTTCATTTCGTCTTGTTCATTCCATTTTTGAATAATCGTAGTCACAGGTAAATAAAGAGAAAAATCGACTGACCGAGAGACAGACGGTGTTTTTTTCCTGGCCTCAGGGAGATTTGAAATATGGAGATTTGTCAATATCTCGACATAGAATTTTTTGTCTATTAATATACTTTATCTTTCTCTACTTAGTATAGGAGAATTTAAAAATGTACCGTTCCTTCTGTTGAAGACTTATTAGGATAAAACAAATAGAACTGCAGTGCTTTATAAAATAATTTCAATAAAAGATTCAAAGTGATATTTGTTTCTGACCCAAAATAGGTAATATAACCTTACTTCCTTTACGCCATGATTTTCTTAAAGCCCGTAATATTCCTTAAGTGTGTCAAAAATTCATAATTAACATCTTTTTAAAAAAAATCATAAATAAAGAATAAAATATTTCTTGGATATTTCAAAAGAACTTCTGATATATCTGGCCACATTTTTTTCAAAAAAATATTCCTTACAACTTTATATCCATAAGTGATTTTGTCCTTTAAGATGTCTGCAAATAATGATAAGAAATATGTTACATATATAAATTAAAAATAAAACCAGTTGATGGGCAACATAATGACTACATTCTCAGAGTGAGGAAAAAATCATTTTCCTTTACTTTGAAAGGTAGTTTAGCAACTTGATGAATTAATGTCTGGCAGAACGCCACCGACAAGGAAATACATATAATTTAAACACCACTTAATTTAAATCACAAAGCTCTCTGGTGGAAAAAAGGAATTCAACCGATACAAAACTAGCGTTAAGAAACGAAATTTACAAAAGACCCCTGACCTAATCCATCTCCATCAAGAAGAACAAGCAGTAGCAGTTTCGGCTGCTTTTCAATGCTGAGAGAAAGCTACAAACTCGTCGACGACGTCGAAAGTCAAAAATTTTAAAGTGAGGTGGTAGAAAAAGGCGAAAATAATAAAAAAAATCCCTCGAAAAATAATAAAAAGGGAAATAATAAAAGTGCTTTTCCCCCGAACCGATTCCTACTCTCGTAACGTGATTTGCGCTGCACTGTTTAAAATAACATGTTCGGGCCTTGTAAGTTGTGCAGCAGAATAGGTTACGCTCCTCTGGCCTTTGGATCGAATTATCCTTCGGTTGCCTTGGAGACCCAATTCCCTGGTGCAACTCAACTTGACTCGGAGCTGAGTCTTCTACGACTGACAAACCGGAGTTTATGCTTTTTCGTGCGTTCCGGGATGCGAAGCGTTAGCACTTTGTAGGATGATTTTATTTCTATCCCTTTCAAAGCTCATGAAAACATTTCTCATGGGACGAAAGGAGAGTTGGAAGGAAAGAATATTTGTATGGTGTTTTTTTTTCCCGCCTAGCACGTAGCGAAGATATGTTCTAGCTGTTCTGTTTAGCATTGAAACACCTGCTAACACAGACTGTGAAGAACCAAGGATCGAGAAATAAAAAGATGGAAGGGAATCTCGAAAACAGCTGCACTTTAAAAAAAAAATCTTTGCTTTCTGTTTCATATGTGGTTTCTTGTTGGAGAGGAATTTGAGGAAAAAAGCAAATTTATAAATTCGTTTCAGTAAGTTTTAAGAAAAATAACAAATCGTGTACTTAGGTATTATTATAACAAGATTTGTATGGATTTTCAAAGATCAAAAGACTTTAACTAACGCTTAAAGTAATATTACTCATCAAAACAATAAAAAAATGAAAGAATTTCAATTACAAACATTTACAATTGAAATTATAATAATTTGAAATTTTGTTTGGAAACTGTTTGCAATTAGGATTTATATGAAATGTTCCTCCTTTTGGAATATCATACTTATAAACTCAAGTAATTTACTTTCAAAATCGTTTAATAGCAAGAAATTAAGAGAAATATTTTATTTTCTTAATCTTTATATAATACGTATTATATTCATATAACTATCATTAGAAGTGCGACAAAAGTGTGATTTCTATTGGTGTGTAAAATCCTTCTCCCAATAAAATTCTCAGAAGTGCAGTATAGAATAGGATACTGGTCCGAGCATTATTTTCAATTAAAAATGTTCTATACTTCAAAATGTGAGGTAAGCACTCCTTATTTATTACGTATATTTTATAAAGATAATAAAAATATCTTTTATAAGTTTTGTACTTCTTGAAAATTCTACTTATTTCATTATCTCGTAAATGACTTGGAAAACATATTTGAAGTGAAAAAATATTATCGTATGATAAGAAAATAACAATTTTTTTTCTTTTGGATTAAAAAAAAGTACAAAATTGTTTGTAATAAATTTTCAATACCGTTACACGCAAGAAAGAGGTGCAGATATCAAAGAGGAGTTGAATAAATTAAATAAAAATGCCATGTTGTTAATACTGCACTCACAAAGGAACGTCTGAGTATTATTAGTTTGAAAGAAATTACGGCATTATCTTAATACACAATCTTAAACTTCAGTATTTGCAGACAGTTCTAATCTGAAATCAATATTTAAGTTGACTTATTTCCATAAATTTAATCCGTAACTACTTTCCCATAGGATTAAATCACAATAAAGAATGATATTTGCGATAAATAAAATAAAAAACGGATATATCTATCATACGGTTTTTAGCAGACCTTTATTATCCCCATAATTTAGAACCTATAACACTGACATTTTGAAATCAGATTGTAAGTTATTAGGCAATCGATAACTAATAACAATTAAAGAATTTCTGATTCATTATTGAAAAATATAGGCAGATGCATGTAATCTTTATTGCAGAATTGAACCAACTGCTATCTGTTGCAGACTATTTATAATACAATAATTAACTTTGAAAAATGCAATATTCGAATGTTTTCTGTAATGCTTTATGAAAACTGTTGTAACGGTAATTGTATGTTTGTTACATTCAAATGAATCTGACAATAAGAAGTAAAACACTTTACTTCTTATTGTCAAATATTGTATCTTATTTCAAACTCGTTGAAAAGGCATTCACTGATTGTCAAAAATATGAAACAATCAATTATTGCTTATCACATTTTTTTCCTTTATTGCTGATACATTATTAATCCACAGAACATGGCGATTTAATCTCATTTATTGACTTTTCATTAATAAAGCATAATAACAGTTTGACGAAGGGAAAGATTTTGAAACACTAAAACAACCCAACATTAGCAGAACGAGTATGCTGTTGATTATACAGAACTGCGTGAGTTTAATACAAAACAAATAATCGATAAGATTTTTCAAAATAAATAATATGTAATAAATTCAAATCCGTCAAGGCACCTTTATGTAAAAAATAACAAAAATATCCTTTCTCCCAATCTCATTTGAATTTGCAATCAAATTTTCACAACAAGTTAAATAAACACTCTGAATCGCAGCATCTCCAAGTCCAATCTCCCTTACCCCCATCTCATCCCGATACATCGTAGCTAATAGAATCCTCCTGTCACGAAATTCTGCTACGGATTATATGTTACATATAAAAAGAAATAAAAAAGAAACTGACAGTCATCCTGACACAGGAACCAGAAATGTCACATTTCCGACAGGTGCTCTAGTAGCTGAAGAAGACAAACCCGTTCGGCAAACACGTTTCAAATCACTAGACGCCCGTGAAAGAAGGAAGGAAAAAAACTTCGTTCACGTGGGAGAAGAGGGGTGATAAAAAAAAAAGACACGAGAAGTTAACGATAAAAAAAATGCGAACGGCGAACATCTCACTCTTATTTTGACAAAATCAAATCTCACCTTGATCTTCTACCAAGCACGCGCGCCACTGGTATAAATATGTATTGACAACTTTCCTCACACCATGATGAAAGATTAAACTCAACAAAAAAGTCTGCCACGGCAGGCAAGGTTCTTCTTCCCCTATCACGTGACCTAACTACTACACCCCCTATTGGGCTTGGTCTCATACATATTCTCACCATTACCTGATTCTTAAACTGAATCATCAGAACCTTTTTTTATGCCACTCGAGTGCAACACCTCAATTGAATGTACCTCCTACATACCAAATTAGCCACCAGTAAATTTGTTAAGCGGAACAACTACTGTATTTTCTTTACCCGCGGTGATTAGACGAGTACCTTAATTCGAAAATGGCCAGAGGATGAGAGGGGGGAACCCTTTTAGGAATTAAGTAGCTCGATTTTTTTTTTCCTTTCTTTATTGTATATTGTTTTTGTGTGTTCGCGATTCTATTTGTTACGTTTCTTTTTTCTGCTCACACACTCCCTTATTCTTGAGGAGGCGTGGTTCATGGGGCACTCCTTCCTCGGTTAAGAGTTTATTGATGATGTAGAAAAAAAGGGCCGCCTCAGCGATTAGAACGTGTTGAGTGTTTAACGCACATGGCGGAAGCAGTTTATGTTTCTGCACTTCTAGGGTGGGAGTGCTGGCTCATTCATAAAACTAAACGATCAGAGAGAAACTACTTTGGGGTGACTTTGCGGCGAGGGATATCATGATTTACAGATCAGATAGAAGGCTATTTAATATAATTAAATAAATATTAATATCCAGTATCGTTGGGTGAGCACGGAGAAGGTTTGTTTTGTTTTACTTGTGCTATTATTTAACACAGGTTGGTTTCGCCATTTGATTTGTGTTATTACTTAACGTTAGTTGTTTTCAAAACTAATAAGGCCAATTATTCAACTTATTTTTCCCCTAAATTTTAGCTAATTATTCAAATAACATTCAATTAAACGATTGCTTTTGAAATTAATATTGGATTAACTTTCAATTCAACAGTTATTTCAATTCAACAGTTGAAATTAATATTAATGATGGCAAATTATAATGGATATCTTTTAACCAAGAAGTTTTAAGTCCTTTTATAGCAATTTGGGGCACATTTTTCCATATCAGCTTTCATCGTACTCTTCTTCCAGTGACTAATAAAATTTTAAATAATTAATGTAAAAATATCATTCTCTACGACTTACGTATTCACCTATTTTTAAGATTTACATTTATTCTTATATTACCAGAATATACCCCCTTTTTTATTTATCTCGGTTCAGTAATAAGAACATTAGAATTTTTTTTCTCTTTCTTTCATGTCTTCTCACACCCTTTTCTACCGCTTTGACCTCCTACCCTTCACCCTCCCCGAAAGGAAGGAGGCCGCGATTGCGGATCCACAAGTGAGGAATCACAGTAATTATTTCTTATTTTTAAATAAGCCAGTTAATTTTGAAAAAGTTCCATGAATTTCAAGGTTTCTGATACATTATTAAACATTCATACACCATGATACCATACATTTAAGTATTCAATAAAAGAGATGCGTGTTCACTTTTTACACTTCAGAAATGTCAGAGAAAGTGAACGGTGTGACAAATAATTTACCTTCACGAGGAACATCATTTTTTCGCCTGGTGGGAAGAAAAGGATCAGGCCACGGATCATGTTCCCCATATCTATAAAAGAACTTTTAAGATACTGCAATTTTCTTCAGGCAAGTTTGGCATCCTGGGAAATATATCCTTTCTTTTAATGGCCAGCGAACGGTTCCTCCAGCGGATATCCAAACTTTTCCGAAGTGCCGGATAACGAGCATGCCTGTCGGATCGTTAATAGCAGCTAACAGCCCCTTTAGCAAACCACGAGCATGACCGCGGAGCAGTAAATACTGCGGAAAGATATTTTTGATAGAAATGCAGGTTACCGGTAATGGCGACAAGCTAGAAAGAGGAATAACTGGATGTCCTCTGGAGGGTAGGGATTAAATGTGTACGGAGCTGCAGGGTGAAGTGGTGCAGTATGGAATGCCAGAGGATTTACTCCAAGAAATTAGCACAAAGTTTGCATTTGTATCGCTATGGAAATAAGTTTTCTAGGCAAGACTTAATGATGTTCAATGGAGAATTCATTCATAAATGATTTTCTGATTCCAGTTATGTTTGAAGGTACCAAAAATGATAATTTTCCATATGATCATTCATAATAAACTTAGGATATTACACGTGCAGAATATTCTTCCTTGAAATCGAAGTTAAGTGAAACAGAATATTGACATAAACTAGAATTCAAACATTTTCCCTACATTATAATCTAATTGTAATGAAATTCGAAATATTAATAGTCGATTTAAAAGTTAGGGAGTTTCTTACAGATTCCCTTATGATGAACCACCAGTTAAGTTCCCCTTTCTCCCCCCCCTACACCAAAAGACAGCATGATCAAAAGTGAAGAGCTAAATTTAGCCAAAAATTAACTAGTACAATTCACTGGTACATTTTGTATTATTATCATCATTAATTCTAATAATAATAATAAACCGCTACAATACAAAAGACATCAATTTTTGGATAGAATAGGTTAAAATCTGTGTAAGCCATAAATAATTTAATTGTAAAATTAAAAATAACTTGGGTGCAGTTGTTGTCATATCACTAACCATTCAATTTTAGCTAGAAAGAGGGAGAAAAAATATTACTGATTTCAACTTATAACATTTTTTGTTTTTTGTTTTTCTTATCCTTTTACATTTTTTATTGTAATATAATTCATTAATACTTAAAATCTTCTACATATATAATAGTAAACTATATATGTAATCTAGTGATTAACTATTACATGATTTTTAGTTAATAGAAGTTGAATATTTGCTTTACGGAATATATATATTTAGATTTATACGAGGAAGTAGCTGCTTGTAAAATACAGACATGACGCAGGCTTGGAATAAAAAAATGCTGAACTTATTAAAAAATGAATTGTGCCAAACATAAAACCCGAGAAGTAAAATAAGTATGACTAACTAAACAATAAAATAAATAAATTTATACAAAAAATGTTTGAGATATTAAAAATATTGTAGAATTATTATATAAAAGAAAATTAAGAATGATAAAATTCGATGCCGAAAACGCTGAAATCAGCTTTTCCGCAGAAATGTGTCATTTCTGAAAATAGCTTGCAAAATATTTCCTCGTCTCTTAAGAAACAACATTTTTTTTAGTAATTTCATGAACTCAATTTCGAAATATACTTTTTACTCTTAGGTATTTCTCCGCAGAACGGAAAACTGCATAAGCATGCAAGTGTTGGTAAGAAACAAACTAATTTAACAAGCCACAACATACTGGAAGAAAAATCGAAAGCAGCTTCCCATTGACTGTTCCTCACAAACCTTGAGAATTTGAACTACTAAATCATCTATCAGAAACAAACTACTTCGACAAGACATAACACACTGCAGAAAGTACCAAATACGGTTTCTTGGGGCCTTATTTTTTATAAACTTTTGAACACAGACTAAGACAAAACAGGAAGGAAGACCGAAAACAAACCCGGCCGGTTGCCGCAAAGAAACTGGATTTCTTCAGTTCGTGTGTCGCATAGTATATCTCCCCTGTAGGTAACAATATAATTACCCTTCTTCTGTGATGTCTCCGGACAGTAATTAAAGGTTCATCTATTTTTCTTTTTTGTTATTTGTTCTCTCTCAGTTTTTTTACATCTATTACCTTTTCACCAACAAACCGGGTCCATTGAAGTTGCAACTCGATATTGGGTACAGGGGTTTTTTTTGTTTCTTTGTTTCTTTCCTTCTTCTACAGAAGTTAAGTGCAGTTACAGAGCATTGATGACTAACTTTTACTGCTTTATTTCAGCCACATGAAATAAGTTGCAAGAGTACGTTAAGCAATAGATTCAGTCATGTAATAAGGAACCAACTCCAAAGTACGGAGTTTGAGATAGAGCCGCTTTTGCCAAGTATTACAGAAAAAATTTAGATGCTACATGTTTTTAAAATTAATTATTCTATCATTAGTTTTCCGTTGTGGAACCGACTGCACTATCAAAGAAAGGAGAAGCACATACACTTATTAACAGTTTTCAAAAGTGAACTGAAAATCAATAAAATAGTAGTTGGTTCTGGTTGCATAACTTATCCACATACGGCTTCGCGTTGGCATAAAGTCTTTTTTTATTTTATATCTGCCACACCATAAGAAGTTTGAGCGTATTCGCTCTACGCTAGAAACTTCTTTATTGGATTTCTTTCGATTGCACCATTGAATACATGGGAAACTACACACAGTTAGGTACAGTTTTCAATCGCGAACTCGAAATCCACAGGATGAAGGCTTCTGTTTGTATAACTGCATCAAAATATGGCTTCGCACTGGCATAAGGCCTCCCCTTATTTTATTTTCCTGTACCATAAAATGTTAAGCATTTTGACACTACTCTAGAAACTTCACAATTATGGATGGATCTTTTCTTATATTTGGCAACCAATTAAAAAACGCATAAGTAAAATTGTTCGAATATTATTTATATAACAGTTAATAAAATCATTGCTTTACCCATATTAATTCTTATATTAATGATTAATGAAATTCTTGCATTATATTTTTTTATTTAATGACAATTCTCAAAGACTACAAGGCAAACGCAAACTTGGAAATGTCCAAAACCATTCCATCATTATCCGCTTCATTACATTAAAGAAATTATAAACTACATAAAACATCTTGAGAAATAAGTTGGAATTTTGAAACTTCTTTAAAATTAATCTAAATATTAGTTATCGTTGACTACTACTAATTACCGCTGACTACTATGTGCTTCCATACTCAGGTACAAAGTATACTTCCCTGTTTCTTCCGAATATAAAGATGTGGGCTTGTTCTTCTAAAAATCATGAGGAGAAAGTCAATATCAATAAGTATACATATTTTCTTTATTATTATTTTAGTACTTAATGTTCCTCTTTATATTTCAACTTTGGTGTCGCGTCAGAAATTTTCTGTCGGAAATGGAGTCACCAAAGTTTCCTCCACCCAAAAAGAGGGCGCGAGCAAGAAAAGTTTAAAAAGATCTGATATAGACGAAGTATTCTTTATTCTTATGCTAGTAAAATTTAAACCAAACTTTGAGGATACTCAAGAATGAAGCATACAATGTCTGAAACTTTATCATTTAAATCATACATCGTTATTTAATAAAGTAATAGTTCCAAATTACGATCGCGGCGTTATTAATTCAGATTTTCTAGCCAGATTTTCAGATAATAATAAAAGAAATTACAAGTCCTTTCAAACTTTAAAGAGTTTAAAATTTCATTATACAGGGTATCCGAACATCCTTATAAAATTAATTAAAATAAAAACAACATTTTTTGTATTCGATAAGGAAAGCGAATTTTTTAAAAAATAATCTTGCAGCATTCAATGTATGCACCATTATTCGTCGCAGCACATCGAGTTGACCAACCAGATTCTGTGACGCAATCTAAAATGTATCTAAAATCAATCCAATATGTATCAATCTAAATGTAATTGGTGGCCACTGTGATTCAACTTATTCATATATCGGTCTTGAAGGCCGATTTCGATTGTATACAGTTCGAAATTGATGTTGTTCCAGCATTACAGATATAAATTCGATAAACCACGCAACACTTTCAGCTATTTCTTGCGGTTAACCGTATTGAAATAAGAATGACAATATAGATGGCCTAATGCAATTCCGTCTTCACTTTATTTAAAAAGAAAGAAAAAAATTAACTTCGATACTTTATTTATTGATTAAAATATATCGGAAGTGTTCTTCTTTGTTAATTTTATATCAATGAAATTTTAGAACTATAAGCATATTTTTCACTAACCCTGTACCATAATTCAGATTTAAAAAATGTTTTTAATGTTAGAATTATAAGTTAAAAAATTAATCCTGATAATTTTTTTCTTTCAGATCTTTTCAAGTCGAAGCTACTTTAATGGTTTGTATCTGCGAACATCAAACAGATTTAAAGTGACGACATGGTCGAAGCTCGCTGAAAAATGACGACAGAGTCAGAATTCATCGACTGTTGATCCTTTTTAACACCACGAGAATGCCTTATGGTACTTAACCTTGCGGGGTGAGCACCCATTAGCCCGAGTGGAACACAAAAGATTCACCCTGCTCACCGACCTACAGCATTACAATTTCGAAATATTCGCCCAATGTCGAAAGGTCGCTGACGAAAACGTGATACATGATTGGTCCGATTTTATCGTCTGGTGCGCCTCTTGCTTTAATTCTTTAACAAAACACTATCGTAGAATGGTGTGGTTTCGATGAGGAAAATTATATATTGCCGGTGGTTTCTATTGCGGTTTAGATCGTGATGGAAGCACTGCCCCGCCACACAAGTATTCTAATTTTAGGGGAATTCAAAAGAAGTAGAATACTGCGTTCTCACGGTACAGAAAGTAATTTGAGGTAAATAATCTCATCATACATCGATTACGGATGTGCCCGTACTGGAAAGAAAAACATTCATAGCAGCCACCTGTATGAGCGATATCGTATAGGTGAGAATCGGAAATTAAAATACGAACAATGATTGCAAGTACATTAAAATGAAATAACACTCTAGAAAAGAATTTTGCAGCAATATTATAATTGTAAAAATTGTTCTTTAGCAAAATAAAACATGAGTGTTGACAAATAGTATTAAATGATATGTTTAACAGCATGACTACATTAATATAGACTAAAACTTAGTAACACACGTGAATGATTTTATTTACTTGACATTTGAATAAAATATTGGGATAATGCAAGCGTTGCACATGAAGAACACGCAGATCACTAGTGATAAAAGCGCCACCTTGTGGATTGAATTGTTACGAAATAATCTAAACTGAGAAACAGCCCAGTCAACATGTAAGTTAAAGCCCGAGACTAAAACTTTGTTAATACATAAATGGTATTCTAAAGGTTTACCTATTTTAACTGTTCTGTGCTTCTGTTTTGTGAATGCTTATCGTTTATACTACAAGTTTAATTATTTTAAAAGAACTAGTTGGTGTCAGAGTATCAGCAATTTTTTTCCGCTCCAGGAAACTTTAATAATATAAATAAGAGGAAAAAACGTTTAGAAAAGATATTGAGCTATTAAAAGAAAATATTTCAAATCAATGAACATTATATGTCGAAAAACAACGGTGTATTTGAAATAAACTCAATTAAATAATTTGCTAAATTCATAGAGAGAAAATTTAAAATAAATACAAATAATAAATTTCAAATAAAAAGTAATCTTTTTAATAGCATTGTCAAAGAACTCGTTGCCCTATAAATTATTTATTGTATCAGAAGTAAATCGTTCAATGAAAATAGGTTATGTCAATAACTTTAAGACGTCTTCAGGGCTGATAATAATAATAAAAAATTGAACATAAAAATATAAACCAATGTTTCTTATAAGGAAATAAAACTCTGTATGATTTAACTCGTATCGATTTGAAAAGATTTAACTTCAATTTCCTCAAAGCAAAACTGATCAACTAATATCCTAAAAAGAACCAGAATAAAAAAAAGCAAACAAACACTCTTCGGTGAAGTTCCTTTTTTTTCCGATTTTCTCCTGAAAATTACATCCTCCTCCCTGAAGAAATCCCAATTCAAACAGATCACGAACAAAACCATCTGCTACTCTGTTCTTTCCCTTTTGTTAGTTTCAACTTAAAATTCAGGTCATCCTTTTCTCATTTACCGGCAACTGAGACATCGAAAAGAACTTGAAGTTCCGTTGAAAATTCCAAAGGAATATTATCTGTATATACTTCTAGGCAGGCGGCGGTGGTGGAAAGCGGTGGAAGAATTTTCTCCAGCCAAAAAGTCGGGGTCGTTTTCTCCTTATATATACATTTCTTTTCCAAAAGAATCGGAAATGTACTTTATTCACCGACTTCCAGAGACTTGGCCGAGAGCCACGGGAAAGATCCAGGGGTCGGGAAGTTGGGGATGAAAGTTGCCGGAGCTCAGGGCTGAATGAGAATTTTACGGCAGTTGAGAGATGTGGTGTGGAATTGAAATGACGTGAAAAGAAAGGGAGGAAAGGGAATTCGTCGGTCGGCTAGTTGCAGTGGGAGAAATGAAAGGTAGGCAGGGAAGGAGATTGTGATGAATCGTACGCTTTTTGTTTCGTCGTCGACAATTAGAGAATGAAATGTAGCTTTTTGGGAACTATTTGTAGAATATTGGTCAGTTACAAAATGTAACCATGGAATTTTGATAGCTCTGAAATGGCAGTGGCATCTTTTATTACACGGTCTTATTTGACTTGAATTCTTTCAGGTTTGCTAAGATGGAAGTTTGCAATGGTATTTTTCTCTCAAGTTCTGATGGGATAGGATCCTGAAATTTAGCACTGTTCTGTGCTTCTGACAGAAACAATGGAATTTAATAAGAATAATAATAATAGTATAATATTTTCAGAACTTCAACTAAGGAAGGAGATTGTGATTAATGGTACGTTTTTTGTTTCGTCGTCGACAATTAAAGAATGAAGTGCAGCTTTTCGGGAATAATTTGTAAAATGCTGGTCAATTACAAACTGTTATCATGGAATTGTGATAGCTTTGAAATTTCTGTGCCATGTTTTATTACACGCTCTTATTTGACTCCACTTCTTTCAGTTTTTTTTTTTTTTTTTTTAAGAGGGAATTTTGCAATCGATTTTTCTCTCGCTTCCTGGTGTGCTCGAGTTCTGAAATGTGGCCCAGTTCTGTGTTCCCAATGAAAATATAACATTTTAATATGGTCAAAACTTAATAATCAGTTAAAAGACTAATTTTAATTAAATTTTTATTCTATATGCGTTGAAAATTTGAAAATTTATAAAGATTTGAAAATAAGATACCTTAATTTTTATAATAATGAATCATGAAATTAAATTTAAAAAATTATACAAGTGGAACAAATAAGTTTTTTAAACCACGCTTTTAATAGGGTACTAAAAAGCATAATAATATTAATAATAATACCTTTCAAACCTCAGTGGCTACGATTGGTTATGTGGATTTTAATGGCACATGGGCCATATTTTGTAAATTGTACCAAGTATTAAGTTCATATATCTTTAAATAGATATAAAGTTTGTAGAGAACACACCAGAAAAATAACTATAGAAAAATTAGATATATTAGATGGTTATGATATTGATGCATACAATTTTTTCATATCCTTTGATTTAGAAATTAATTTTCTAATACATAAAGTAAAATATTCAGTCGTTTACTCATTAAGTTAAATAAACCGAATCCAAACTACTATTTTCACATTTAGTTGATATTAGAACAAGGAAAATAAAATTTCTAGTACGTATTGTGCTAGAAAAATTTTCAGAATTTTACAATATTGAGAATATCAAATGAAATTAATATAAATGGTGTTAAAAAATTCAATACTTTTAATAACAGGAAAATTTAGTGAAATAAATTTATTAAATGAAGAGGTAAACTAGTTTTCATCATGTACGACAAATCCAAAGGAAAACCTTTTTCACACCACCTTCACAGATTGCATGTAATGACATTAAAAATATTAATTTTTTTTATGTATCATGTTTCTAATCATGCATTTCTTATAGTCATTTATAAGAATCGAAATAAAGAGGAATCGGCTGCTTGAAGTATTTTTCTAAAGTTTTTCGAATGACGACATTGAATAAAAACAGAGGCTATAAGTAATAGCGCAGAAGAAATTTTTTTAGGAACTAAAATTAAAGAAAAACCTCAAAAGGGAAATTTTTAATTATCAGATCATTTTAAAGCATCCTTTCTATATATATATTAAAAATATATCTACGCTGTCACGAAAACTACATAATTTTCGATGAAAACATTTTTCCTATAAGAATAATACTTGATAGAAGAAATGAATTAAATCTCAAATCGAAATACATCGAACAGTTTGATTTCATCCACAGGTAGTTTGCTGAAGACACCATGACTGCTTTTACACAGTTTTATACTGCTTTTAATCAGTCTAGCGTTTTGTCAAGGTTCGAACAAGACAAACAAATTAACTCATTTCTTTTTTAGTGTATTGCTGTAAATAGTAAGCACACACTAGAGCTTACGCATATGTACCACACCAAAAACGCATTATTTATCCCATTTTTTAATCTCCTGTCACTATAAACAATACTTGAAAACAAAGTTCTCTGCTACATTAAATACCAACTAATAAAGACACTTGTTCACGCATGTGTCTCGCAAGTACCCGTAACTTATAAATAGTCAGATAGAAACAGCTAAACTGGGTCACGTTTGATTGCTTGTTCAAAAATTCTTAAAAACAAAACGAGAATCTCTCCTAGTTTCGTGATGTACTCGTATCAAGATAAAGCCCTGGGGAAATTTCCATGAGTGCTTATGTTCTGTAATGGAGTAGCATTAAATAGAAAAGGTTATTTTAATATTTTACTATTATTACCATCTCATTTCCGTGTACGGATCGCTCGTATAGTAGAAAGACGCTTCTTTGAATTTTAGATTTCAGCACGCAATTACTCCATGAGCACAGCTTTACGTTCTTCCGCGTGTACGCAAAGGTAAAATGGTATGAGTTTGTCATGTTTCCATCATTCATTTTTCACGTATCATCACATGATAAATAAATATATAAAAAGTATAAAATTCATTAAGAATTTGTTAGTTAAATTATACATTTTAGTGGTTGCTATTTCAAGAACTTTCTGTCAATGATTTTTCTGCCAAGTAGAAGTTATATTGTACTTATCAATATGAATGTAATACGGTTTCAAGAAAAGAAAAAGAAGTTTCATGAGGAAGTGGAAAATTTGACAAAATATGGGGAAAAAATTCAATTTTTTTTAAACAAAGTTGTAAAAATAGTTTTATTTTTATTGTAAACTGAAAAATAATATTAACTGAATAAGTTCACTAAATCTTCAAAGTTAGTATTTTTATAAATATCTGAAAAATATGGCGTAAACTGTAATATTTAAAACATCCATCAATAATTAATCAAAACAATATCTAAAACTGTGTTATATGAATTTTAAGTTCCATCGAAGTAAAAATTTTAATACAATCATTCTTTTAGAGTTGCGGAAGCCGATTTGTCCCATTCATAATCTACGACAAATATAATAAAATATTTAATATCATTTAATCATTTCTAAAAAAAATGGCCTATTCTCATTTGCGTGTCAATTCGTTTAAAGCTGTGCATATTGAAATTATTCTGAATTCCTCGCAATTGCTTTTTTTTAAGCAATCTAAACTTGGCTTATTTACATTTTTGATATTTTGAATTTTTCGGCACACATTTCTATACAAGACAGCATTTATAAGATTTATGCACTATTTTCAGAACGATACATTTATGCATATACTTGCATTTTTAAGCTTTAATACAATTTAAGTGTCTAATTGTTCGGTATGATTTTATTGGTACTAGAATTTGCAGAAAAAGAAAGCACATGAACAAATGTATTGAATCTAGTTGTAAAACTGACAATCATAATCCTAGACTAATGAAATGCTGTCTTATACCATTTTGCCCTCGAATCCTTCCTTTATGTGTAGGATCGCTTAGAAGCTGTGTTATGCGGTTGCCTTGGAAACTAAAATGGACATGAAAAAAATGCACTAACTACATCCCTTAAATAATGCATCTTGAAAGTTCCGCTAAAATGTTTTCATACGATCATTAGTGAGTAATTCACATGAGAATACTAATGTTATTTTATTTTCCTTATTAATTTCTCATTGATTAGATGGGCTATTTTAAGACCTCTCGTCACTAATGATTAAAATTAAGCAAAGAAAAGCAGATTTCGATCCCATATTCTCATTGGTCATTTAATTGTTTTTCTTTCTGATTGATAACAGGGAGATATACAGAAGGTGATAAATCCTAAAAATGCACGGTTAAAGTAGTAAAAAATAATATAATTCAGTTTGTGATATTGTTAAAACTATAAGAAAGTATGATATAATAAGGATATAAAAGTAATGCCATATGAAAATTTTAAATTATAAAAATGCATTTGCATTATAGGATCATATCGGAAGACAAATACGGAAACAAGACAAAATATTAAAAATGCTTTGAAAGTCAAAATTTTGTAAAATATATATATCATCTATAATGTCCTTTAAATATAAATTTTATTTAAAAGAATAATCTCAAATTGTGCGAAGATCTTTTTCAAAATATTCAACAAAGCTTAATCTTAGTTATATAAAAAGGCGGTAACAATATTCATTAAAATAAAATGATTTTCATAATAATTCTTTGTTTAAAAATGAAATCTCTAATATACAAATTAACAAAAAGGGGAAAGTTACATTCTCTGGGTTAATTTTTTTGAACACAATTACAAAGTAGATGTTACTTATTTTGGATATATTCTTATTCTAGATAAAAACTTATGTAATATATTTAGATAATTCCTGTTTTGGATAGAAATTTACAAACATGATTTAAATGAAATTCTTCTGACATTAGTTTACCCTCTCGTCAAATTTAAAAATATGATATTTAAAATATGCCTCAAACATATGATATACAAATTTAACCGATCCACAAGTTAGACACTTTCCTGTGACAAGTTTTGTTAAATTAATAGCACACTATTCCTGTTCCATAGTATCTAACAAACTTATCAATCTTTCCGTTGGCAAAACCTTAACCGGTTACCAGTAACATATCGGTTTGCCAATATATTCTTCGAGCCATTGAGCTATCCCCCCTCCTCACAGTGGCAAATTACCTTTACACTCGCAAATGGCGCGTGAAAATGACAAATCGCCAACAGCTAAATACTTAAACTGCAGGGAAAGGAGAACATCAACGAATCGGAAGAAAGAGATTAGGGGATGTTCCGTAGATGGAGGATCCTCCCGCCACTACCCCTCATCCCCAACTGTAGTCACTCCAGATCTTCTCCGACGTCTATACTTAATCCGCAGTACTTCCAGTTCCATCCTCATCCATTTGTCACATTTCCCAGAAGTAGATACTCCTGGATCCATATTGCTTGACTCATACGAGGATTAAGCTCCGACGTTCCACACATTTCCCTTTTTAACTTAAGCGTCCCCCTTCAAGCAAAGATTTTTTTAAAAGGGTTTTTTTAATGCTCTAGTGGAAAGAGATAGAAATGGGTGATGGATGTAGTGGTTTAAGTGTCTAGGGTATCTGTTTCAAGGATTGGGTGTTGATTTGGGGTAGATATCGAGAAAGGAGAGTTCGGATGCATTGATGAAACTGTCTTGAAAATTTTTCTCACATAAAATATGCGAAAATAAAGCATGGAGATGAAACATATGTAAATAGTTACATATTTTGCCAGTTTTTTATATGTTTTTCTATTATTTTAGTCATATGAGCACGGAGAAAACAGAAAAAGAAATTTTAATTGGCGGTAGAAAGGAAAATTGAGAAATGGTACGATTTTTAATTCAAAAAGTTCTGAAGAGGCTTTCTTTTTGTAATTATTCTTAGTTAAGGAAGGGCAAAGCGTTTCTAGTTTTATGACATATTTTTAGAATGCTAACACATGACGAAACTACAGTTTATCTGGAATCTTTTAAAATGTTATGAAGTGAATAGAAAAGAACAATTAATAATGATATGTATATTTACTATCAACACGATGGAAATGCAATTTCATAAATGTCAGCGACACAGTTTTATTATTTACAAGCATGTCGTGGAATTTTATGTAACCCTGAGATGAATGGTACGTTTCTTTTCAAATCCTATACTAATACGTATATAGAATATATTTATATATACGTATTACAAGTACGGAGTCATTTTCAATTTATGTGTATTAATTTCATTTTCGATAGATCCTATAAATAAAAATCATATCGCAATTTTTTGTAAAATTGTATCGTTCTTTAACTACTTATGACTTATAAACGCAAGTATGGCTAAACTGAATTTTAAAAGGAGAATTAATTACATGAAAAAACAGATAACTTTTAGAAAAACAGATAAGACTACCTATTGTAAATTAAAGTTAAATGAACACACTCAAATTTTTCTTATGTATTCAATAGTTAATAATGAATTTTTTACACAAGTGGAGATAGAATATATACTTCTGTTTCATTAAATTTTATAACTATAATGACAATACCTCCCTTTCTATCCTATAATCGGAACTAAATTCCGGAGATTTTCTCCCCGTCTCGCTTGTTATATGAGCACAAAACGTATCAAAAAACTTCCTCTCAAAATGTATCTTTTGAAACTTTTATGTGCAACAATTTCGTCCAATAAAGGGTTTCGATTCGCTATTATTTTCTTGAAAGTTCTTCCGCTATCCTCAGATGATAAATAGCCTAAGGTCCGGTCATTATTTTCCCCTGGAAGTGCAACGACTTGCACCGCTTTTTCGCTCTCGGTATTGACACAGAGATCTCCCGAGTCTTTTGCATAATGTACAGGTTGGGAGACGTTTTCTACATTGGGCGGGCAATAATACGTTTTTTTGTTGTGGAATAGGATGAGTCATGGGAAAGACTGTGGTTTCATTAAAGAGCTGTATTACTCTCCCCTACAGTATTCTTGTAATTTGTTTCCCCTCTTCTGTGTTCGCTTTATTGAAAACTTTGATGAAGTCATTTTGAAGCCGAAAATTGAATTGGGTGTCTTGTTACATCGGATTATCGCTTTTAAGTGAAAGAGTTCCGTGTGTCACCCTTTTAAAGAAGTGGTGGATCACTGTAGAAGATAACTTTGGTTGGAACATTGAATAAGTGATTCAATTTTGCCTACATTTTAATTCAGTATGATTCCAATAATTTTAAATATCAGTAAAGAGTATTGATTTATCCATGGAAATTCATGTGCCTGGGGTGAGGCAGAGTTTTTTTTATTTATTTATTTATTTTCTTCATTGTAATGCATATTTTGTCAAGTCATTGAAAATGAACTCTGCGCCGTTGGAAATGGCAAAGTGATTCTTTTGTATAAACGAATTGATTTTACCACTCATTAAATATTCATACATCGAGTAACAGAATTTGATTCCTAACTGTGAATGAAAATGAATATAAAAATGTTCGTTTAGTCACTATAATTCAAAGCTTTAACTATATTTGTGAACAGAAACCTTAAATAGCCATTCATGTTGAAATCGTATGTATATGGCGGAATTATCGGCTTCTTGGACCACTACACTGAATCTTATAAATTTTCCTTACCTGTAATTCACAAAAAATCGATTTGCAGAAATCGTTGCTTTCAATTAAACATAATCAAGGACAAAAGTTGTCTGGGTAAAAGAGAATTTAATGTAAAATAATATAATTCGAATAAAAGAGAAACTGCGATATTTCAACGTTCCATTTTAATTCGTATGTTATATATGTAATTAAATTTTGAGATGAAATATTGAAAGCATGTGATTTTTATGCAACCATTTATAAAGTTTTAACAGTGATGCTTCTTTATTAAATCAATTTGAGAAGATTTAATAATGATGCTTCTTTCTTTTGTCAGCAGGGTGTAAAAATATGTTGTTTTTCCTTTCTCATATTTTTGTGATGACATTCAACTATCAAGATCTCTATATTATTCCTATCAAAGGTATTCAAAAACTAAAATATAAGTCATTCAGTTTTCAGAGATTTGTAACATAATTTAATGAAAGGAGTCTTCCAGCGAAAGTCAGGCAATCGTAATTGCGGGCAGAGCCCTAAAATCGCATCGAATTTTCAAGAAACATTCTATGTTTTTGAAAAAGCCGGTATTAGAAGAATAACTAAAATAATTTTAAAGTGGGCCAAGAAAAAAAAAAAAGATTACCAATTCGTGATCATGAAAACTGCACATAATTTATAGAGAAAACTGTACCATCGACATTGCTAAAACAATAGTCGAAAGTCAATTTATGAAAAACTTATGGTTAGTAAGAAATATTTGGAAAAAAAGCAACAGTAAGCTTATATTAAATGGAACGATAATTTTTTTAATGGTTTTTAATTATTTTCTCTGTGGGATACAGTGAAACAATCTGAATACACAGAGAAATGTGATATTTATGGTAAATTTTTGCGATAAATATTTAAAAATCTCTGCTATGAAATATTTTCCGATAATCTCTATATGCTTTACTGTATCACATTTTCTGCTTTCTAACTTTTATCAGATTTTTTGATGAAAACCGATTTCTACTTATTCATATTTTATCTGCCTAATTCTTAAGCACAACTTCTTTGAATAAAAGCCTCTATTTTCGATAAATAAATAAAATCAGAAAAATTTCGCTTAAAGTATTAATTAAGGCTTCTCTATTTTACATAATTTCATCCATTCTTTTTGTTAGATCCTTATCACATTACCAATCACAATAAAGCTACTAAATATTATCTAATTAATATTCTTTTATAATCCTCTGCGTAGCGAACGACCTTTGGCACTCTAAGTACACGCATAGAGTAGCGATTACGCGTAAGAGGATTTCTTTTCTTAACCACGAGAGAATTTTTTGCCGTAATCTCTGCACATTATTTTGTTTTAAACATATAGTATCGGTTTTGAACCCCTCATTTGCTGCGTACCTTTCTAGCCACATGAAGAAGTAATTAGATGATGGAGCTAGCCGGGCAAAAACAAAGCAGGCTTCTTCCAGAATATATAGGGGCCTTTGTATTCACAACACTGTTAAAGTATAGATCCTTGAATTTGTCGATTTGTACGTTGCGTTTTATGGTTTGGAATGAGATTAAACTAAACTGTTAAAGAGAGGAATAAAGCTTTATGTTGTTGCATTACTTTATATTTGCGTTGCTGTGATGGACAGAAATTTAAACTGACTAATGATATTTTATATAGAGTATAAGACTATTCTATTTCATTTTAGTTTTGAATAGATCAGATATCTTCTGGCATAAAAATTATGTTTCAGTAAAGCAAATCCATACATGTAAAGATGAATCAAATTTCGAGAAGTGAAATGCTTTAAGGAAAAAATATAAAAGTATTTATCTATTAAATGATGAAATATCAGTCAGAGGAGTTATATAACTAATTTTTAATAATTCAAATTCAATAGAAATAATTACATCACAGAATTTTGCAACTTAAAATTAGAATATAGGAAAGCATTTTATTTATAACAGATTGTTATTGATTGTTGAAAGGGGTGCCGGTTTTTCCATGCACAAGCTTAAGAATTTTTTTTAATGAAGGAGGAATAGACCAGAAATAAAGTGAGGTGTTATTCAATAAAAATGCTTAAGATAACACCGAGAGCAAAGCCTAACTTTATCATTTGGGAAGTGAAAAAATGGTAGGAATAATGTTTATTCTTCAGTAAAAGCATAATATAACAAAGCACGAAAAAAACATTATGGATGCTATTAAAATATAGCATACTCCGACACAATGCCTCTCTCTTTCATACATTTTTAGTTGTTCTTTTTTACACTCGGAAGAAAGAATATGAAAGAAGTTTCAAAGATTAAAAATAAATTTTTTTTATTAGTAATTTTAGCTAAGAAAATCATCCAGCGTAAACTTTTTTAGAATGTTTATAAAAATTGTGAAATACGAAATTGGTTTGTAGAAGAACGTTATGAAAAGTTTTTTTTTTTTTTTTTTTTTTATGGACTTCACTCGTTCATTTTGAGACAAATTGCTAATTTTATCTTACTTGGTAATTTCATAAAAATCCTATTTGTAATCTTTCTTTAAAAAAAAGTCTGCATTAATTCCTTCCATTCACTCTATTTTATATAATAAAATAAAAAACATATTCACAAATTTCTCAATAAGATTCTCCAGAAACCCAATTAAAATAAATAAAAACAGTCTTCAAAAATCTCAACTATGAGCCACTATGAGGTACCCCCTACGATATATTAAAAATCGATCATAATTTAAAAACCAAAACGCTCGCATCAAAAACGAAAAAAAAAACAAAATCAAAAGGAAACTTCTTCAATAAACAACCAATAAGCGACAAATCTGCAGTAACTAAAGAGTCAACTAAACAAAAATACCCTTGCATCTTCTCCCCTGTAAATATATCAATGTTCCCTCCATTTCTTTCAGAAAAACAGGAAATTTCAACGACAATGCCCTCAAAATAGACGAGAGGTGGATCTCTCGAGGGGGGCGCCAGACTTTGCGAAATTACATGTTCAGAGGTCGACCGAAAAAAGGGAGAAAGTTGATGATTACCGTGTTGGTCGGGCTACCGTAAAACCTTGAATCTCTTCCTGGGCTATGCAATTAGAGATGGCTTCTTCGGATGGACACTCCTCTCCCTTTGGGTTCAGAAGGCCCTGCGTGTTATTCTTGCTACCTCCTACAGCAGCTGCGGACGTGAGAGTATGTAGTAAACAAAATCTACCACCATCCTTTGGTGTTTGGAAAACATGCTCTCTCAAGATGTGTTTGGGGTTGATCGAAAGGCCCGTGCTTTATTTGATGTTGATGGAACCAGTAACAATAAATATTGATACGATTTTTACTTCAGTGGTCTATCAATCATTTGGAAAACTCTAATAGGAAAAAAGTAAGACTTGGTTCTTACAATGGATAATATTTACTTTTAAGGCTTCTCCTTTTGTGATAGTTACAAGAGTATTTGTTTTTCGGTATTTGTTCAGTTATCTTCTCCACCTCTATCTTTTTTAACGTAGGATTACGTTTCTCTCATTGGGGTCTCAGGAAGGAATTTGATTCATACGCCAAAACGCCACAAAAAACGTTGTATGGGAGATCCTCTATAACTCGGTAACTACACATGTTTAAAACAAAACTAATGCTTTATTTTAGAGATAAAGTGTAACAATAGAAGTTGCAAAAAAATTGAGAATCGTAATTGTAGTTCAGTGACTACTGAGTGGCAAAGTTGGGTAAAAATATGCATGAATTGGTGACGCGATCAATTCTCTATACCTTGGTAGCTACATATCTTAAAAACATAACTAATGCCTTATTTTAGAGATAAAGGGTAAAAACAGAAGTTACAAAAAAAATTTAAAATCGGAAAAGAGTCACGCGAGTAAAGTAGTCCTACGCCTTTAACATCAGCGGCTGTTTGAAAAAGACAGCCTCCCGTCATTTTTTTTTCATGATATGAAAACGTGGGCTTTTTAATAAGATTATAACTTACTTTACTATTGAAAAATTCAAGTGAATTTAAATAAGTAATATACAAATAATTAAACATTTGTTTCTCAAAATGCATAAATTCAATAAAAATAGAATTTTAATTGTGAACTAGAAAGTAGAACTTTAATTTTAAATATTTTCTCATATTTACAACTAGGTAGAGCTACTCATATGGAATCAAAACCTATTTAAATGAATCATTTAACTGATAATTAAGTACTCTTTAAATTATCTTTAATGTAATTATCTCTTAAGTAATCTTTAAAATAGTGTATTGTTATCAAAATTACGTAAGTTCACAAAATTTCAATACTATAACACAGCAGGAAGCGAGTGAAAACTGAATTACAATATCCCATAGATGAAACAAGTCAAGTTAAATAAAAGTGTATCAGAAGAAAACATTAACTAAACCGTGATATAAACCGCATTTTTCTGATTTACAAATTTTACCCTGCTTAATTTTAGTGAAACATGATACATATTAATTAAGGAATTTAAATATCTGTATCTTCCATATATGAAACAAGTCAAGATAAATAAAAATGTATAAGAAGAAAATATTATTAACTTAGCTTGATGATATAAACCGCATTTTTCTGATTTATGAATTTTAATATCTGCTATCTGAGGAATTTGTTTCGATTTCAAACCACCGTTGTTGTTTTTTAAAAATTATATTCCGTCTTAGCTACATTTAACCTTTTAAACCATAAAAGAAAACTACATTTTTACTGCCCGCCAAGGCAAAAGAAAGTTTTCAATATTATGTGAAAAGATACTCAGGTATCTGCATCACATTCTGTTTAAAGGGTTGAAGGCTTTTCAAAATCAAGCGAACTTCCTAAATTTTTAATTACTTGATTCGCGCTTTGTTCGTGTAAACCAGAAGAAAAATCAGTCATTTCATAACTATTATTTTTTGCACTCGCATTTGCATTTTGGGCTTCTAAAATAAAAGTTAGGAGGTTCTCAATTAATTTGGTACACATAAATGAGGATGTTTGGTTATCTTACATTCATTTCAAGATAGATATCCTCTAATAAATTAAATATTTTTCATATCCATTGTTAATTGTATTATATCTATAAATTTAAAATAATTGTTGAAAACCAAAACCGAGAGCTTCAGCTCCTACTACTGGACCGATTTCGCCAATTTTCATTACATATGAAATTTTATGATCCCTAGATAGGTCATAATTTGTCACTTGCCTCGTACCATCCTCCATTTTTGACAGAAATCTCAAAAGCACTACTTCACTGTACATTCTCTATGGGGAAAGCATGTACATTGTCCCCCAGCATCAAACACTGTACCGATTTTGACAATTTTTATTTCATATCAAAGCTCATGGCACCTAGATACGTCTTCAATGTTCGCCTGTCCATTTCCACCTTCTTTTTCCCAGATATATCCCAAAATAAAACTTTGGCAGAGTCCTTCAGCCTCAACAACTGGACCAATTTTGCCAATTTATTTCGCCATTTGCAAGTATAGCTACGGGCTATTAATAATACGGGCGAACAGATAGTCTCCGAAGGCGGCTAGTTATTGTATTAAATTAATTGGATGAAGGATTCAAATGCAAAATCTATTTTTTCAGGAGTACGGGCAAATTTTCTCATTTATTTCCCAGACTCGGTTGTATGCAAATGCATTTAGTACATCAAGAATTGGATGCCTAAGTAAAATGATATATTTCGTAAAACTTCACATCTAGAAACATCGATTTAAATTCAAATTTATCAAATACTCTGAGTAAACTTCTAGAATACAATTTCTTTCAGATGTGTACGAGTTTAATATTCCAACAGTTTTTTTTACATTCGTCTACTCATTTTTCTTCGGAGAAAACTTAAAGGCCGAAAAAAAAAGTTGGGAGTCAGAGTTTTCAGAAAGAATGCGTTTCACTTAGATTAATATTTCAAAAGGGAAAGAAAAGAAAGCAGCAAAGAGTAAGGAAATGCAGTAGATAACGTCAGACATTTCTGCCAGAAAACGCCGAAGAAAGAAATATCCCCACCAAAGTCACTTAGTAAATGAAATTTCCGGATGCATGTGCTGTTATTTCAAAAGAACAGTCGAAAAGTCGGGGCATAAAAAGAATACTGGAACACCCATTGTTTGTGTATTCAAGAGTTCTTGGGATATAAGTATATGAATGTTGTAGTGCGGAAGTGAAAAAATCCAACACTCCATGTCGTGGACTAAAGCAAACATCTGTTCTTCTGTAGAATGCGATATTCTAAGAACAAAGTACGACACAGTACATAAAAGGCATGCACGCTTCGCTTCTACATCTTTATCTAAACTAAGACAAACATCGTGATGAATAATTTAGAAGTAAACGGTAATCATTCCTGTTTCTGAAGGAAAGGCGAAAAATTGAGACATATTTGTAGTATTAAAATATGGATGAAGTATGGGGAGCTTTCTATAAATATTTTATTCTGCTGTGTCATTAGACTGGTAGTAGTGTTCTGAAGTTCTCCCAATCGAGGCTTTTGGAATATTGATGAATATGCATTTTAAAATAAGATGAGACAACATATTTACTTAAGATTCAAATTTAATAGCAATTATTCCTCAAGAGCATACATAAAGAGGTTATTTTGAAGATTTTCAAGGAAATAAGAAACCTGCATTTCTTCCTTGACAATCAATGGTTACTTACGTAGATGTATGCATTTATAATAAATAACAATTTTTTAAGAGCATTATATCTTTATTGTAAAATTTCTTCTTCGATCGACTCTGAAATACATCAAAATCAGTAATTATTTGTTCTTATTAATGAAAAATTACAATTCAGTCTCTTGTTAAAATTGTTTTTAAAAATTCATTAAAATATGAGAAAGGTCTGGGAGTTGTTTATACGATAAGCTTCCTGTCTTTTTTTCTTTTCTTTTTGCTAACAACTATTAGTAGTAAGTTTACTTTTTAGTTGCAAATACATCATCCAGCTGAACCTACTTCACAGTCAAGAATACAGTTATATAATCCAATCAAACAAATCAAATAATCCTGGTCGAATCCATAGCAAAATAAAAAACAAATTTCAGTTATATTCACTACTAAACTAATCTTGCATATATTGAGAATTTCGGATAATAGTATTACGCTGAATTCAGATAATGAGCTTTGGTATAGTTTTCTGTAGTAAAATTTCCTTTGCATTCGTTGTATAATTATAAATTAGTTGTACAATTTATTCAACTAAAATTTAAAATCAGAAGGTAAATGATTTTTGAAAAATTTTTAGTCGGGCATCTTTAAATAAGTTAATTTGAAATCATCTAACAAGACCGTTTTGAGCAAATCAGCTACTTTAAACACTGGGCCTCACTTCAGTCTCTAGAGCACTTTTTTGAAAGCTATTAATTCATCTTTGATCCTGATATGCAATAAGTTTTTTTTCAGAATAAAAAATGACTTTGTTTAGCTTAACCGAAGTAAACAGAGTAACCTCGATTGCGTATAGAGATTTAGCATTTAAATCAATACTCTATTTGAAGCTATGCAATGATTTAATAAAGACGTATTTCTCAATTCTAAATTCGGTCGAATAGTGAAAATGATGCCAACGTTTGATCACCATTTCTCTGACTTTCACACCACAATAAAGCGATAACCTTAAACGAGCTCATGGCTAAGAAGTTCTCTGCCATGATCCCCATTAAGCCTTTGTCGATAGAACAGATGCCTCATTGACGTCTAAGTGGCCACAATAAATTAAAGAACCTTCAATCAAAACAAAGCGAAGCTGTACCAAAGGCGAGAAAACATTCTTTGGTTAAAATCCAAAATAAGGAGGGGGGGAATAGAAAGGCTAGAAAAACTTAACTGTTATCCTGGCACCAATCCCAACCGCTGGATCCATGTACCCGAAGCGTAAACTAGTTGGAAAAACGTGGTTCTTTCTGGCGTGTGTCAACTGAAGATCTCTTCCACAAAATCCCCGTTGTTTTCTTTGCTTTTGTTCCCCCATTCTTTCTTTCATATATCTATATATTTTCTACTCTTTCTCCCTTTTGGTGCTGCTGAGTAAGATTTCTTCACCTACAATGTTGGTGTTGTATAACTCATTTCTTTTTCCACCCTCCTAGGCACGCGAAAAATGTTTCCGCAATTTTGTTGCTGCTGGTGCGGATTTCGGGT
>BGPR01008641.1:0-62341 GCA_013235015.1 Araneus ventricosus | reverse complement strand
TTATTTTTTATTGACGGAAAACGCAGATGCCATTTACAGAAATTTCCTAGCCCATTGAAAGGGGATCGAAACAAATTGCTGATTATTCACTGTTGCAATATTTATTCTTCACATATTGCAGAATTTTTATTGTTTTTAAGTCTTCTTTTCACTTTAAATTACCTTTGATATGCACAAAAACAAATCTTAAAAGCATCCTTAGTCTTTTCAAAGCCAATTTTCCAAGATAGAGATTAAAGAATCTATTCTAATTTTTCGCTTGGCGGCCTGTCAAGCAGATCTTGCTTGTCTTCATTCTCTTTTTTCTCTATAAGGCTGGTAAATAAAAGGAATGAAAAACAAAGAATTCCTAATTGGTGGTAGATTAGGCCTTCTTCTTCCATTTCTCTTTAATTCTTTTAAAATACCTTTTCTTTTTTTGGACCCGCTTCTTTCAGGAATTTACTTTTTGTTCCTTTAAGCAGAGATTGAGTTAATTAAGTCTTAAATACCGCTGAAAATTCTTGAAATTTTCAGTTCTAAAGGGAATTTAATTCTTAAAAGGGAGCTTACACTTTGAAATATTGTCGTTATCATAGGTAATTGCAGGTATTTTATTGAAAGAAAGAAAAATATTCCATTGACCAGATAATTTAATTTAAATATATTTGTACCTTCAGACTAAGAAAATGGCCGTTCTTATTTAAAAAAGTTAAGTTCTTTGGATATTTACAAAAAAATACGTTTAGTCGTACATAAAAATTTGAAGAATTAACCTTTTATGCTTGAAAAATGAAATCAATTACAATCATTCACATTACATAAAGTCTGTGACTCGAGAAACAAAGTATCTCAAAATAATTAATAAAGCCGTCTTAGCACAATATTTGAAATTATGAGTGAAAACAATTTCCTTGAAATATAATACTGTATTAACTTAAATGTATAAGTCCAATTTTAAATAAAAGATAAGTTCAATCACCTGTTTTTATTATTGTGTTGGGCAGAAAATGCTATTTTAATCTTCTAACATTATGTTAATCATTTGTGTTGACTTTTCTAATTTTATGTGAAAATTGGCGCAAAATACTATATCGAAAATTTCTCGGGAGTTTTCGATTAACCCGAGAGAAGGCTAAGACGCGCCGGGGTCATAGAATGACCCCAAACTGAAATTCAAAAATGCGCTGTTAAAATTATTATATTTTTAGTTGGAAAAATAACGCTTTTGACTTTTAGACATTAAGAATACAGTGCCGAACACAAATAAAATATACTCCATTATTATCATCTAATAAAGCACCTATTTCTAGAGGGTTCTTTTTCCGTGCATAGCTTTCACGCGAAAAGTTTGGTGCGCATTTCTCAATAAATATTTTTGTTCACTCTTCAATTAACTAACTCATGTTATCGTTGATGAATAACTCCTAACACTTCACAGAACTTGTCACATCTTTCGCTGGTCCTTTTGTTCCAGATAACCGCAACACAATATTATGACATCGAGTATGAATATTCAACCTAAATTTTGTTTTCCTTCACTGTAAACCATCTTTCGGGGGTAAGCCGGGGGTCTTTCCAAATAATTCACATCTTCATTTCCAGAATCTTCGTCCGATTACTTATCTTGATCACTGAAATATTCATGATTTGAATAAAATTCTTCTAAATCATCCTCAGGTCCGTTGTCTTTATTGTCAAAGTATGGATCTTCATCAGTTTTAACTTCAGCAAGAAGTTTACGTAAACGCTCCATTTCTTTTTCGTATGGAGTCCTCAATGCGAGAAACAGGTAAATACTTCAATTCGGCAAGGAAAACAAAGATCTGGCCGTATCAGCTACGTGAACTAACTGGTTTGTGGAACAAACAGAAAGACGCACGGGGTCATTCAATAACTCCCGTAACTGACCAAATGTATATTAAGGGACGAAAAATTCCGGAAATACTTTCTAAATACTCAGAAAAGGCAGAGGGGGTGAGTAACCGAGCTACTGATAAGAAAGAAATGAACAGGTGGCTGGTTTTCTAGGAATATGAGAGAATCATAAGCACAAGATATGCTTGACAGCAACATGCTGCAGGTGTGTCCTTTGACGTAATGCAGGGATTCTCGAAAATAACTGACAGATAGCTATTAATGATGGAGAAACAGAAGAAAAGGACAGATTTATGAGCGGAACCACAGTTACCCTAGCGACACCAAGGCATTGTTCAGTATTGTAAACTAAAAGATTTGTGCCCACCTGAGACGGGTAAACTGCAAACCATAACTCTGAACTGATTTTAACAGATTTAGTCCCGAAAGATGTAATACAAAATCTCATGAACATTGGCAGAGTGCTTAAGTAATAAATTAAAAAAAGTACACAAATTGCCTTTTTAATGATATCAATTAAGTTGCTTTACAATTTCGTCTCTAATTTTAATATATTTTTAAAAATATTTTTTTGGCATAATTTGAAATAATACTTTTCTTTGTTGAAACGCAATTCAATCCATTTTCATTGTTTAAACAAATATTTAATTGCGTGTTTCTCTTTCATTCTTGACAGCTGAGTTAATATCCTTATGCAATCCTCCTATTTGTTCGTTCAATAATGATGCATACAAAAGGGGCAGGGTTATTTTAAGTTCCGTACAGCGTTACAGACATCTCTGGACAATTCTATTACAGATTCTCATGTATTACTTCGATATTACCTTTAAAAACGGCTAATGGAGAAAACTAAAGTGGACAAAAGAAAAGAAAACATTTCCATGATCTCCCTAGCAAGGGCTGAGTCATGATTTCAAAAATTATTGTTTTCGGCTTTTCAGAGAGTGCACATAATGATTATGAGTAGTGAAAAAATGAGATGATTATATTATTCATATGATACTGAACAGAAAGCTACACTTATTTCTGTTCTAAGGTAACTATAAACTTAAATTTGTTGCTTGAACTTTTTTCTTATCCTACAACATTAATTTCGTTATTTTATATTAACATATGTTCAAATTTAATAATCTTTTTAATTAGATGGCGTGTCATTTCTGGAACATTTGCTAACATTGCAGTCCATATAATAACTTAAGGGACACCCGACATATTAAGCGTGTCCATGGGATTTTTGTCTCTTAAATTAATAATCAATTCGACTTAATTATAGATATAAATATCAAAGATTTTATAATTTGATGCTCAAGTCAGTCACTTCGTTATACGCGAAAGGTTTACTATTGCCATTGATATGGTCAGATATTTACAAAACAAAAGATACACACACACACACAATTTGAATGAAGAGGTAAACTGTGGGCATACAAATTTTAGTACATTCCCACTGTGTCACAAGCAACGTTGACACCACATGATAATACTTATTTACTCCCATAGATGTTGCTTGCTCTTGACAGAATCATAGTTGCTCTTTCAGCTCCTTAGATGACAGGCTTGCGTTCAAAGGACTCACTTATCATATTTTGATACTAAATTATTTGATCTTAACCCTATGAGCCCTATCCCACCTCAAACCGTCTCAATCGAAATAGGCCGGACTCAGGCTGTTTCGAGCGCCTGGGTGAATTTTACAGGAGAAAATTAGTTGCTTTCTTTGTTGACAATTGATCGCGCAACCGAGGGTGTCGTCTTCCTGGAATTTCTATAGAGAAAGAGAGGATTTCATTCTGATTTCATGAATGAAAATTTACTCCAGTTTCTGAGGCACTTGAATTCTCACTCTAGCCGTGTCCAAAGAGTTAAATAACTGATGTAGCTTGAGGCCAAATAGTGTAAGCACTGTTTAAATTCTGTGCCGGCAATGCAGCATGCTAATGTCTGTAACATAACGAAGTAATACTTCTTGTGTAAGAGTGATTTACTGCTGTGATAAGCGTGTAGTGATATGCATTTTCACTAAGATTTCAAATTTAGTATGAAGATATATTTAACCTTCGGTCGGACACAATACAAATGCTACCACGTTCGGGCGAAACATATCTGTGAGATTAAAAGTTTAATTTTTGCTTATATATATAGGCTTAAGGAAAAGCTTATCAAACTGAACTATTCCGTCATACAAAGCTATATTTGCGTTTTTCAATAACTCTTTTTGTATTTGCCTGCAATTTTAAGTAACAAAATGTCCTGGAATTCAGGAGGGAGTTTCCGTTTGTTTTCTCCTAAGGTTCCTTAGCGATAACCACTGTTGTTGTTGAGACCCTGAAATAATTCGACACACACACACATTTTTGAAACAATATGTTAGAACTAATGATCAATCTCATTGAATTAGGGACTGGGACGCAGTTATACGAACTTTTACAAGTATGAGTAAGGTTCCTTAGCTATGACCACTATTGTTGTTGAGACCCTGAAATAATTCGACACACACACATTTTTGAAACAATATGTTAGAACTAATGATCAATCTCATTGAGTTAGGGACTGGGGCGCAGTTATACGAACTTCTGCAAGTATGAACAAACAGGTATAACAAAATAAGTATTGAGAAAATCTGGGAAATCAAAAACACAAACACGATCGGGCGCAACTCATCTGACAGATTAACTTGCCCCTCACATACTTCAAAAGAGCACTAGAGAAAAAAAACTACGATACCTTAGTGTGAGCGGTAGGGAGCAAGGAAACTACTAGACGTCCCACCCCTTTCTCGGTAAAACCCTGCGCATAGGCACAAAAAATGCGTTCTTCATCTCAAAAATTAACCGACGGAAGGTTAATATTCTTTCAATATCTCATTAAGGTTTCTTAATATTTGTTAAAACTATCATTAACAACGCATATAAAGCATTTATTATATGTTTATTTTCATGCTGAATGGTGGTAGAAATCAGAAAATGCATTCATAAAATGAGCTTCTATTGTTATTGAATTACCTTAATGTTTTCCGAGAAGGCTGTTTTAAAATCTCTCATTTGCTGGATATAATTTAAGTGTTTTGAACCATGTTTTTTTCAGATTTATAAATTATTTTAAAAATTTCTTTCTTTCCGTTTATAAACATGATTATCAATTTGTATTAGGATAACTTTTGTATATATATTGTGGTTTACTATATTTAACTTGTTAACAATTGTGGAGTAATGACTTAATACTTTTGACAATTTGCTGTTTGACACTCCGAGGGCCTTGGAGTGAAGAGCCAGCTGCTGGTCCATGGTGTTTGGACTTTTGGCTCTCTGTGGCTTACTATGGGGTGTTCTTGCTAGATGAGTTGCTTCATCTGTTTCCGTGTGGCTTTGGCTTGAGCGGTATTTAATTAAACATTATTTAGCGAAATTTAATTTATTATCATTATTTTAGAGAAGGGGTAGACACCTGGTGTCTACCCCTTCTTAAAGGGAAAAATCATCTGCATTGGTTAACTTCATTTTCATTTTATTTATTCTAAAGAATATTGTGAAAACGAGGAAATTTACTTTCCTTGAAAAGAAGAGCACTTTGCTTTCATTAAATACATACTTTTGAGATGAAAAGTTAGTTAATCTTTAACTTAATATGTTTGAAAAATCATGCGTGTGAAATTAGCCGCATAACACGTAATGGAGTTTATGATACGTAATCAACACTGCCTCATGTAAGCACGTCATCAACTTAACCTCGTTCGGGTTTTAAAATAATAATTTAACACAGCACTTAATAAAAAAATTAAAATTTTATATTTTTAAATTACAAGTATATTTGGAACTTCCTATAACAGTATAAAATGTCAAATATTGGTAGAAAATAGTAAAGCAATGAAACATTGAACAATGGAATTTAATTTACTGATCGCTTTGCTGTAAAATACAATTTTAATGGCAAAGACAAACATTGTAACAAATAGAAACATTGACGTTTTGCTTTGATAACAGTAATTGGCAACACTGAATCTGAACTCTGCAAATATAGTGCAATCCACAATTTATTTTACAATATACAAAAAAAAACAATGCGAAAGGATTGAAAACTTCTAATCCATAAACATTAGAAAATACTTCTTAATGCAGATATAACAGTGAACGTCAGAAGAATAAAAGAATCGAAAAACACGAATTTCTCCGTTATCGAGCAAGTCTTTTTCTTCGAAACTTCCTCTCTAGGCGATAGGAACGTTCCGATACTTTGAGCAAACTTATCCAACCCCGCCGCTCCCCCCCCCCCGCCCAGCAAATGTAGCGTAAAAGACCCTGAGTGTTCAAAAATAACTTCGAATCAAAAATCCATTTGATTGAAATTATTTTCGACGTCTCGCGTTTTCTCCTACTCCACTATTTTATGCATGCAATTTGGAGCGCCGTAATTACTCGCCTTTGCATAACGCGGTTATGAAAACTGGCTCGAAGCTCCAATTACATCGTTCATTCTGGGTCAAAACTCAGTATTAATGAATGCGTGTCTGAACACATTATGTGGACTCGAGGCGGGATCCGTTTTAATTGAAAAGTTTCTGATCTGTATCTTTAAAGTTATCATTGAACCCAATTCTGAAGGGAATAGAAAATCGAAGTCTTTCATTATATCTTTAATAGTTTCAGAAACGGAAATGGACTAGTAGCAGAGAGAAAGAGAGAGATAATTTTGAAAAATGGCGTGGAAGGAGAGTTGATTTCGATTTTTTTATGAGAGTAATTTTAAATGGAAATGAATTGATATCGAGTGTTGTTACTTTCGTTTTGTAATTGTTAATGACGGACCATCCGGCACTGATTCTTTTTATATTTTATTTTACATCACGCAACACACTTTTTACAGTATTTACAGTGCACGGAATACTTTTTATCATTTTTAATACTTAAATTGTGGGTTTCAGTTGAGAGTTCCTTTACCCACATCATTTATGAATCACAGCTAACTCATTTCTGCCAGATACACGAACGTCAGTTACCGGTTGGGCTTATGCGCAACATCCCATTCCACTTGCAAGTGGCACGCATGCGCCAACATCGTGTATTCCAGAACAATTCGGGATAAATATTACAGTGGATGTAAGTGACTTTCTATTAGTACAGAGCTTCCTAATCTGTAGTACGCGTACCCCTGGGGGTACGCGTACGACTAGTTAGGGGTACGCGAAATCAAAGTTGGAAATGGCGGAAGCAAAAAAGCATAAAGAATTAAAAATGCTACAGAATTTAGTTTCCACAAGTTAATACTTGCTATTTAATTACTATACCACTTGGACAGTTGCTTATTATAGATTGTAAGTTTTAGCCATCATCACAAGTTAATGCAAAATGTTTACAAGACTTATTTCAATTATTTTGGCATTGAACTAATACTATTGTAAAAATGCAATAAAGTGAAAAATAAAAAATAATTCCGGCAAATGTTATTAATTTGAGTCATTTGACACTTAAGCTAACATAAGTCCTTAGCATTATTGATAAGATATCTTTTGCACAGATGGATGTTTGGTGGTGGTGTGGGGAGGAATGATATGTCAGTAGGGGGTACGCGAAAGCGCAAAGATTAATCAAGGGTTACGCGAGGGAATAAAGGTTGGGAACCCCTGTATTAGTGCAAGTGATGTGAAAACTTTTGGTATATACGAGGGCTGTTTTTTAAGTAAGGGAAAGGAGGGTAAGAGTACGCAGGGATTTTTTTCCCTGTTGGCAACAGTGTAAGCAGAAGCAACTGTGATCAAATCCACATGTGTGATTTCAGCTATCTCAAGTGACCGCCATAATTATTTTCATCCTTGCTGTCTTTCATTTATCAGGTAATATATGATTTCGTTATGTTAGAATGTAATTTTTCTGGGAAGAAATCTTAATTTTTTTGTAAATAAAGGACTAATGCTTTCTTTCAAAGTAAATATCATTATGAGGTTTGCTCCCTTCCGAACAACGTGTCCACGTTAGAATTTAACTTTAGTGAAACTACGGCCATCTATGGACGTTTTAGAGAAGCAATAAATCGGCGGCTAAGAGTACGCACAGACCAGATATGCGTACTTTTATCCGTTCTGTAATTTGAAGCAGCCATTCCAACGAAACTTTGCATTTTATTTTATCATTATTATTATCAAAAAAATGAGATTGAGATAATAATCTGAAGAGCTGTTGTCTGGCGAAGAAGTTTCCAGTCCAAATAAATCCAAATAATGAGTAAGCAATATGACTAGGCTGCGAACAAACATATGATGATGATTGGATCCAGTGTGGATTATGTAAGGAGTGGTGGCATGAGAAATATTCCAGTTACGAAGGCAGCGGAGCATTTGTATGCGATCCGCCACGTCGGGTAAGAGTACGCATTTGGCATTTTTTTTCTTGCGTTTCGTAATATATATATTTTTTAAAGCTGAAATTTTCATTTTTTGTACCCTTGTTCCTAAGTTAATAAACTATGATTCAGTATATTTTCGAGGCTCTGACTTTTCAATTACCATTTTTATAACGAAAAATAAACTAGGTGCGTACTCTTGTCCTCCTTTCCCTTAATTACCGTTCTGAAATTAAAAACTCAAAAGTGTACTTTTTTATCAATTTTATTTTTGCATGAAAGTTTGTACTTTAATCTACCTTTCAGCATAATTTCCATCCAATATTAAACATTTGTCGTATAATACAACCAGCTTCTGAATTCCATCCTCATAGAAATCAGTCGCCTGCCCATAGTGAGCACAATTTCTGATAATTCAAGTGTTCTGTTACAATTACATAAAGAACATTCTTGAAACTTGAGGAAACTCATAAGATAAAGATGAACGTCTGTTCTCTCGCATTTTCCCATCAACTTTCTGCGCCAGTCTTCAGTAATGACAGAAGCTCGCCAGCCTCTTTCCTCATAATGCACATTCACGCGGTCATCATTAAATACTCTAATCCATTTTCCTACCATTCCTTCGCTCATAATGTTTTCTTCATACACTTCACTAATCTGCCGATGAGTCACTTTCACAGCTTTTCCATTAAGAAAACGAATGATAGAGCGTATTTCAAAGTTGGCGGGATTTTGAATTGACTGAGGCATTTTAAATACTCACAAAGAAGCTTAAATACGGTCGAATTCTTTCGTAATGGTGTCTGTGGCTAGCCAACAGATGCAGATTCTCAACGCGCATGCGCGGAACGTCAGCTGCAGCTGCCGAAATTCAAGCGATACTTATTTAACAAACAGCCCTCGTATATGTATGCAAACTTGTGTCTGGGTACCAAAATTAAGCTGTAATTTATCCTTAAAAGAGAAAACATCTGAATATTTTTTAATAAATAGAATATAGAAATGTTTTTTCAGTTACTAAAACTGTTATTACTAACTCTGAACTTTTTATGTGCATTGTAATAATAATATTTATTGATTAAATATATGATAATATTATTAATATTAATTAATAATAATATTTATTATTAATATATATTAATTAATAATATTATTTAAATCATTAAATATATGATAATAATATTTCAAAATTAAACAAAGTCATAATCCCACTATCTTTCTGTTTCATTGTTAATTAGCTGGAAAAAAGCTATACAATTCCAGTTATTCTAATTATTCATAGCTAATAAATTGATGAAGAGAAACCCACGTTTGTATTTAAAGAAGTAAGTAACAAACCGTCAAAAAATCCATTCTTGAGATTTTGATGAACCTCCTAATGTTAGATCTCACTGCGTCCGAAAATACAGATTTTGGATTTATGTCCGCCTGTAACTGAAAAACAGAGTAACGAGACGAATGAAATATTTGTACTTTTTACATTGAAAATGAAAAGAAGATGTTGGGTGTCGTGGCTCCTCTTCCAACGAGTGACGTAACTGGACGCTTGAACTTTTCCACCAATCCGGTGCAGGCATCTTCAGCCAGGACTCTTTGAATATTATTCGAGAATTGGTGGGAAAATAACCCACAGACAAATAATATGTGTAAATGAACATTCGAACTCGCTAGAATTTGAAATTATGTATATAATCAAACTTTTCTTAATGTGTATATTTTTAAAGAACCTTTATCAGCATGTAAATAACCATTGTTTTGTTATAGTTGAGTGGCAACAGTTTGTTGACGCTTACGCGTGGAGAATGTAAATAAGCAGATGCGATTTCGCCACCATCAAATAAAGACGTGTTCGTTTCAGTGGCTTTCTCTTCCTTTGCGTTGGATAATATGAATTCAATGGTTGTATTTCAGAAAGTTTATCCCCAGCTCTCAACAACGCTCCCGGCCCGTGGAAACTGAAGTAGGCCTAATTTATTTGATTTGTTGATCTTACGTCTAAAATATTGTAACATTGGGAATACAGTAGGCTCCCATATAGAGCTGGTAAATTGCCACGCGTGGTGGGAACATGCGTTATAGGAAATTGTGCAGTACGGGACACGTATATACACTAGACCAGTGTTTCCTAACCTTTTTGTGCCATGTCCCACCTAACTCTTTCTAAAATTCTGATGCCCCTATGTAACATATACGTAATTTTTAATATTCAAAGGAAGGGTTGTTCAAGGGCCCGCGTTTCAAACACTGCACTGGACTCCTGTAAAGATAATTTTCCCATCCTGCGCAATTTTCTGCAAAACAAATGGATTTTACCGCATTATATAGGAGTTTACTTTGCTAATATTGCTTCTTTACGATAATGGTATATTAAAAACACACCTAATCATAATATAGCCCCTAATAACAGTCAAAGGCTTCATTCAACTTTGTTTCACTTTAAATGCATTTCTTAGAAATATCTCTAAATGTGAGGAACCAGTATTTTAGTAAACAGATGAAGGTGAGATGGTGCGAAAAAACTAACAGAATAAGACAGAAAAGAATAAATGTTAAGAAAATTAATTATACCGTGCTGAAACTTGTGACAAAGCGAATGGCAATGGATACTGAGGGCTTTATGACAATCGGAGTAAACTTTGCTGAGCATTAAATTCATGTTAACAAAGATGGAATTCCTTAAAAACCTAGCATTCTTTCTTTCAATATATTTGGCACATGTTTGTTATGGGTCAGAAATTCCAATACATTAAAATTTCTAAAAATACTTATACCGATTTTATATAATGTATAATAACATTTTTATGGAAGTCAAAAAGAGAGCAGGATGTGTTAAGTACATATCAACTGGACTTCGAACAAATCCAAAACTTTGTTTTCGATCTTCGCTTACTTTGTACCTATTCTGAATATACTCAGGATTATCGTGCATTTGCGTATTGTTAAGCTATTCACATGCTATTAAATTAAAGCATTATAAGGGTGTATATAAGGTTATATAAGGGCATATAAAATTTCAATATAAAATAAATAATTTATTTTTCCCATGGAATATTATTTACCTTTGTCTTTGGAGTATGATTTTTAACTTAGAATCTAAGTGAAAAAATGGTTCTTTTAAATAGACATGTCAAGCATTGTTATGATGTAAGACCGTATTATAGTTAAAGGTTTATTGGCACTATTGTTTCGCTATGACTCTTCCAAGTAACTAAAAGTTTTTGAAAGTATGTTGCATCGATGAAATATTATAAATGAATTTTACCCATCATATAGTTTATTTTACTTTAAATTACGCTTTGAATGCTATTAAAAAGTTTAAAGTGACAGTTAAATGTATTCTTTTTTGTTATAATTGTTCACGCTAGTGCTTATTGACCCCTAATAAAGGAAGGTTCACGAGAATAAAAAAGAATCATTTAAACTTTAAAACCACTTGCTCATCTACTTTTAATGCGAACAAGTATGAAAGCAAAGAATAAAAATCATTACAAAGACAAATAATTTTCAGGATTTCCGAGTGTATTATTTTTATCACAAAACATGATAAATTTTTAAGATATACCATAACTATTTGGAAAAAGATTTCCTACTGAGTGCATTAAATGTGGATACATGCGGAAAATTCCATAAGGAGCAGAACTGTATCGGGAAAGGATATTGATTTATTCGAGAATCGCTATTCTTCTGAGTATTTACGGTTATGAAATTTTATAGAGAAAATTCTTTTCATATCTTTTTAAGAAAGTATCTTAAAGAAAGGAATAGAACATTAGTTTCCCTTTTATGTCCCTGAGGAATTCTTTCTTTAGAATGCCTACCTACTCCATTTTATTATTATTTTTGAAGGGGGAAAACTAGTTTTACTGAATGTAAAACGTTTTAACGATACTTGGTTGGAGAAGATTTAAAAGGAGACGTAGGTGACTTGTTCCAAACCACTGTGGAAGTAGAATAAAACACTTAGAGACTTTCATACTTGGTTGCAGTTTTAAAAGAAGGAGAAGAAAAATTATGAATAATCTACAATATTCTTGGTAGTGTATAAAAAGGAAAGAATGCGAAAAAGAAGTGTGGGATTATAATGTAATGTTTCTTGTCCAACCTTTTCTCATTTTTTAATTATGCATGGGTGTACAAATTTTTGTCTACGCATATAATAGTAATTATTTTAGCATGTATATCTTGTTTTACACTGATAACGATAATTATTCAAACATATGTTGCATGCTTTATTCTGCAGAGATGATGATTATTCAGATGTATATATGTTTTATGGGTGTTTATTTTTTTATGCACAGAGAATAGTAATTATCCTAGCATGTATATTTTGTTTTGCACTAAGAATGATATGGGTTTTTTGAGTTACAATACTTAACACATATGAAGTTACTTTGGGTCAATTATTAATCCCTTAAATATAATATTACTATTAAAAGAATGGCGGAGTAGCTGGTCGCCGTTTTAATATTTCGAGAAATAAAAGTTGTTTTACTGAGTGTAAAACGGTTTAACGATATTTGTTTGGAGATGAATGAAAAGGAGACGTAGGTGACTTGTTCCAAACCACTCTGGAAGTAGAATACAAAACTTCGAGACTTTCATACTTGGGTGTACTTTTGAAAGAAGAAGAAAAATTATAAACAAAGTGATCTACAATATTCTTGGTAGTGTATAAAAAGGAAAGAATGAGAAAAAGAAGTGTGGGATTTTAATATAATGCTTCTAGTCCAACCTTTTCTCATTTTTTAACTACACTGAAATAAACGAAACAATGCATATTTTAAAATAAAAAAGACCGAAAATTGGTTATCACTTGTGTTGAGTTTTGAAAATGATATAAACTAGTACAAGAATTTTATGCTTTGCTCTGAATACTGTAATCCTTTCCATTTCAGTTTTGATTGATTTTTAGAATTGATTTTAAAAAGTCTTAGTAAAGGTTATGTTCAATCAGTGTGTGGTATGGAATAAATGAATGAATGAATAAAATCCCTTTCTCACTGAAGGAAAAAATTTGAAGAGAAGATTACCATGTGTCGTTATTAAGAGAATAAAATAGTTGAAGCGCCTTTTCATATGTTTGTGCTTTGAATGCAGTAATTGATGAATTGGAAATCTTTCCTTTGGCAAGAATTTTTATCATTTAGACTTAATGGCAAATTAACGGATTAGAATTCACAATTATTATTTAACGTACTAATTAGGTGACACATCATATCCGGGGCATTTATTATGGCAGCAATTCGTATAAGAACGTAATATCAGATGATGGTTTTAAACGCGTCCAAGTATCTGTTTTTTTTAAATTTAATTTTTACTTTGACGTAATTACAGAATTAAATATCAAAAATTATGCAATGTGTGTGTGCAATGTACGAATCAGATCAAATTTTATTGAAAAAGTACAGCGCACAAACGCTGAAACCATATTATTTTAAAAATATATTTGATTTATTGTAGAAACACATTCTAAAATTCTTTTAAAACGGAGTCTTGTTTAAAAGAAAGAACATGTATTTTGGCACAAAATACTTTTTTTCCAAAAATAAGATTCATATATGCAAACTAGTTGTACGCGCACGGCGTTGTCCGTGGAATCAGGACTTCAACAAAATGGAAAAAAAGAAACGCTACAATAACTCGAAAAAGTTTTGAAAACAAAATCAAAGCAAAAGATACACATTATTGATTTCCCCGCTTACTTTTATTCTCGATAGTGGCATTTGAACGGTAGGAAAACAGTACAGAGTACTTTAATTCAATATAATGTTAAAAAATTTCAACGTGAAAATCGTTATAAAAAAAGTCCAGAATGACATACAAAGATATTTCCTTTTATAAGTTTAGATATATCGTTGTCATGATTTTACTTTGATATTACTTCGTTTTTCTAAAATGAAAATAACTTAATTTTTTTATAAAAACATACTTTCACATCTTCATTATAATCATGCTTTGAGGTGTCGTATGCATGATGTTTATGTTTACTCAAAAATAATATATATATGTATAATTGTAAAATTTGCTTTATTTTAGCATTGGCATTACGTAATTTCACGATTTGAAGTTAGAACGTTCCAGTATTGCTTGCTTTATGACTGCGTCCAGCGAAATAATTTCTAATTATTCCGTGCGAAACGTAAACAGGGAATAAACCACGGCTGTTTTATTTCCGCCAGATGGCGTAGCCAGAGAGAAACCGTGACTTTCAGTATAAGCAGGTTTATCTCGTAGGCGAAACGGCGTGGTTCTTCACTGTCGACATTCCAGAAAAATTCTCTGATACAATCAAGAAATAAATTGATTTTAAATCAGAGAAATAAAATATTTGAACCGTTCCTGTTTTAAATCAGAGAAAAATAATTGATTTACTACCAAAAAAATTTGAAAATATATTTATTAGAACGTCGGATGCAAGAGTTTTTAAGAATTCAGGATAAAATTCTTTTTGAAAAGTGATAATTTTTTTAAAAAATTTCCCAAAATTCAGTAAATTACATTAGACCTTCGAAACAAACTTCATTTGAACGGACATCGCCTATTCTTTCGGATGGTGTATCTAATTGTTTCGTATAAGCATCCGAAACCATGCTATCGAGAAATTAGTGCAAAAAATCATCCAAAACAACCCAAATCATTAAATAAAAAATCTTCTAGATAAACTTTTAAAATTACGGCTTCGAGGTGCATTGAGTTACTATTACGACTAATTTTGTACCAAATTTCATGGTTGGAAGTGCGATAGATTCGTCTGGACATCGCACATACACACACACAAACACAATCACTTTATAAGTATAGATAAAGTACAGTTTTGTTGCATAAAAATGTTTTCCATGATTACGGAGGACTTTCAAGATGATACAACAACGTATTTTTCTTTATTTTGCAATTAAAATACTATTATAAGCGCAGCCTCCATAAAATTAAAATTTCACTGATAATTAGTTAGAAATTTCAAGAGCATCGAAAATTTTTCCTCTTTACTATACTAATAGATTTTAATTATGCTTAGATTATCAACAGAGTGTAACTATCGAATATTTTTAATTTGTAGTTCTTCTTTTATTAATCTGTAATCAATGATGTCATTACTTAAAATCGACGCTAAGTTTTGGCAGCATTCTTTTTTGCGCTTTCATTATGACTTTCCCGATAATATTGACGTAAAACTTTTATATAATTTTATAACATATATTAATGAGTAAGTTGTAATTATGAATTAGCCTCATATTTGAAAAGTACATTTGCATTATTTTTATTGTGTAAGTGTCTTAGACACTTATCTTTGGCATAAATATTCATTCTTCAGAAACGATTTCAAAAATATGCAACATTAATATATAGTGTATAATTATCTAGCATTAGGCTTGAACAGCATTATAATATTTATTTTTTGATATTTAACTGTCTCCTAAAGCCAACAAATGGCCTCATTAATGAAACAATTATGAATCTGTCGAGTACCGGTTAAAGAAATAATACCCATTACACTGTCTCGAAAATTGATTGATGAAAAGCTCATACATTAATTATTATTTTTTCCTCCCAGAGCTAATTATCAGAGAATATGTAGCATGTCCATTTATTAACAGGGACATTTACTTTGCTAGTAATGACTCAGTGATGTTATTTCGTTTTAATGTATGGGGATCTTCAGCATATTTCACAAAACTTTTTCATTCAAGTATTTTCTTTATAAAATATCCGTATTAGTATTATTTCTAATTAAAATATAAATAATAGGGATATAAAATAAAATGTGAAAATTATACATAAGAAACAGAAGATTTAAACAAAAAACTATGACAATACACCTTTTTGCGTGCTCAACGCAACAGCATCAAGTGATTGCATCAACAAAAGAATTACAACAATTAATATTTAAAACACATAAAATAGATAAATCACATAAAATAGAATTCGGAATGTAAAGGAGATAATTCAAAATGGAAGGAATGGAAAAGAACTCGATTGACCAACTTCTTCGAAAACCGCTAGCCTTAGGAGTTCTAAATTGGACAAAATTTTCTGTCAAGGGTAAGATTATAAATCAAAAGTATACCCTTTGTGGCCTGAATTTAGTCCAACCGCAAGACGAGAAACATTTTGAAAAATCAAGAGGCAAAAATCCTAAATAAATCCTAATTAATTTTTACTTATTAATTTATAGTTAAAATCTTTGGTAAATTTTGATAATTATAGCTGTTCTAATTAAAAACATATTTTCAAAAATTTTAGGAAATTTTATTTCTCTTACTTTTGAAAACATATATTTTTATCTTTTAACATTGCTCTGCTGATAACATTATCAGAAACTTTTTTTGTTCCTGATTAGCATTTCGATGTAAAATTTCTAACAAAACTCCTCTTCTTAAAACAAAAAAATTATGTAGAATTTGATAGAAAATTTTATAAAGAAATTCAAAAACTATTTTCTAAGATGCTGACTCTCAAACTTCTAGGTTACTCAAATAAAGATGCTTATAAGTATTTTCGTTTGAAAAGAGAATCTTCCTGAATGCAACATTTCATCGCAAAAAGAAGAAATACAGAACTCATAAACGGAAAGCAATTTCTTTTAAGAAAAGAAATAGACAAATTGTGTTATGTCTTTGACCGAAGAACATTCTAGCACTCATTCAATTTTCTAAATGGGACATAAAGTTGTTCAAAAAGTTACAAGTAAGTACATGAATGCTAGTTAGTGTCAGTACCGATTTTTTATAAGGTTTTATCGGTTCAAAAAATTTAAGGATATTAATATTCGTGGAAGTTTCCCAGCTCTTCTGAAAAACTTTTTTTATCTCGGCATAAGGGCGCAACATTCATTTTTAATTCGGGAGGCATATATTATAAGCTCTCAGACAATTAATTAAATCATCACTAAAATTCCTTGAGTATTACTGAAACTCAAATGTATAAAGAAATTGATATTAATTTTTTTATTTAGATTATTTGACTTCAACTATAAGTTCGAAGAAATATGACTGTTTTATAAGCAATATACTTTTAGTTCTAGAACTAACTGGTAACACACTAGGATATTTACTTTAAAAATGGATTCAAACTCAGTCTGAAATGTTCTTTATAATTTATGATTTTTTTATGAAGAGGATAAAATGTTTGGAAATTAACTCATCAATCTTCAAAGTTTCTGAAAAAGTCAAAATATAGGGAAGACGTTGTGGTTTCTTTCAGTGATGTCGATTAAGATGTTGGAAGATTAGATTTCACCCAGATATATAACTGCAATATTATATAGCTCTAAAAATGCTGATATTGGATTAAAATAACTGAAATTCTGAGTAAAACTGAGGCGAAATAAACATACAGTTTAATTAAATTTTCAAAGTCGGAATAATCTTTTGTTTGTCTGTTTTCAGAAAATGCCTCGTCATTCTTTGCCTCCGGAAAAGGATCCATGAGCTTCTCCAGATAAAGTGATTTTCGAGATTCACGTTTAACGTTGCAAGTGCGAGACTTTTCAGAAAACTTGGTCACAGGGCTTTGTGGCTTCGTCATAATTATGATTTCGCTGTCATATTCCCAGTAAAACAGAGATATTGTACAATGTAAAATGATATTTTACAATATTCGCAATATCATATAGTATTATACAGTGCCATATAATGTTGTATAATATCGAATAATATTTTACAATATCGTACAGCCTGTTGCGCTACCTGGGATATCAAGGATATGCGATATCGATAGTAGGATAGGGATTTTAATTTCTGTTTTGGTAAGTTTTTTGAATGCTGTATTGTGCAGATGAGCATCGGTTTAAGAAGCTTAGATTTTTGTACATTGCATTAAATACGTCTCTTATATTATGTTCCGTTTTGAAACCTAATTTGTATACATTGGAAGCATTAGAATAGTTGAGAACGGCCTAAGATGAAATGTTTTATTTGTGTTCCCACCTTTCAAATTCCCTTCTATCAATGTAATGGTTTTATGTTTTGTTTTGTAGTATTTTTCTCTTATTAATTTCTAACGAGTTTCCAAATATTTGTTAAATAACCTCCAGTGGTGAACATCAATTATTATTTATAATAAATTATCAAATCACAGAAAGTATCACATTATAAGAAAAACTTCAATAATTTAAAACACAATTTATGCAAAATCGGTCCTTGGGTTAATACACCCTGATGAGCTACCCCAATCTAATCATCTACCGAATTTTTCTGCTTGCTAGATAGTTCTTCTAATATCCCATTTCTAAATTCATTACTATATCAGTCAGCCCCATTTTATCACTACTCAATGGCTTATACCGCATACTGTTTTATTATAATTCGTTGTTAGTTTCTGTGGGAATGAGAGTTTTTACTTATGAATTTATTGCATAATTGATATCAAACAATAAGTATCTTTGAGCCAAAATTCGAAACAGATATAAAACTTTTCACTTAAATTCACAAATGTTCATACATTGATTTAAAGGCCTCACCATTAATTAAATCACGTTTATATTCCACTTAAAGAGATAATACTGAATAGATGGGCTTCGTACAAATAATTGCCCTGCTTCAATTATTTAAGCGAATTTTCTACGAATCCAATATAACTGAGAATATCTTACGAATACAGCTTTAAGAATTAAATTTCTCATTCTCAAAACGAATAAATACGATCCCCTTTAATATTGGATTTGATTGCCGATGTAAAAGTTTTCCTTCGCAAAGATGAGAGAGAAACTCGTGTTTCCAATCACTACCTATAAAGATTTCGCTTCCGATTCCTCTGAACGCTTCAAAAAGTAACCTTTCTTTTTTGTTCCATTCTTCACCGCAAATCTCAGCGCAGCCTCCAGTTACCTACCTCACTAGGAACTTCAGTTTCGTTGATCTGATGTAATAGTTTTTCCAATCTTTCTCCTAGCTGGATCCGGTTTCGTGGTTTCCGATGCAGCTAACGATGGCGCTATCATTCTTTGCCTCGGTAAATGCATCCATGAGCTTCTCCAGATAAAGTGATTTTCCAGTTTCACGTTTAACGTTACAAGGGGACACTTGACTTTTCAGGAAACGTGGACACAGGGGGAAGCTTCGTCATAATAATTATGATTTCTCTGTTAGATCCCCAGTAGATGATCCCCTTGAGAGATATTGTACTATATAAAATGATGTTGTACAATATTCACAATGTCATATAATATTGTACAGAACAATATAATATTGTATAATATCGAATGATATTTTACAATATCGTACAGCCTGTTGCGCTACCTGGGATATCAAGGATATGAAATTCGATAGTAAGATAGGGATTTTAGTTTCTGATGTGGTAAGTTTGTTGATTGCTGTCTTCAGCAGATAAGCAACAGTTTAAGAAGATTAGATTTTCAAACAATGTATTAAATACATCTCTTATATTATCTTTCCGTTTTGAATCCCATTTTGTATACATTGGAAGCAGTATGATAGTTGAAAACGGCCTAAGATGAAGTGTGTTATTTGTGTTCGCACCTTTCAAATTCCGTTTCATTAATGCAATGGTTTTAAGTTTAGTTTTGCTGTATTTTTCTCCTATTGATTCATAAAAAATGACCACATCGATTTTACATTACTATATTTGGTTAACTTGAATATTAATTCAAGTTTAAGAATATACAGATTGCTCGTAAAATATGTTTCAAAATTCCAAGGGTTGGTAGAGGGAGCAGAAATGTTCATTTCTTTGTTATAGAATATGCATTCGAAAAACTAGCTTTTAAGCGATAAAGGCAGCTTTTGAGGGTAGTCTTGAAATGAAGTAACATCTCGAAATGGCATAAGGAAATCTTCACCCCTGGACATTATGTATTGCTACACGAATTTATTATAAGTGTTTCATTTTTCAAAATTGCCGATTTCAAACGTCACAAAATAGAAAGAAATAATGGACTCCTTAAGAAAGCTTTCCAGATTTTTATATTATTGTTCGGGAAAAGAATATTAAAATGTTTCAATTATTTTCATAGTTTATAATCTCCTGCAATTCCACGGAAAAGACTCTGAAACTTACCGACAAAAATAAAAGTGAGGCGGTAAAAGAACACGACTTTCTCAAAAGCATCATTATTTTTCAAAAGACCAGCTGTCCGCCGAAAATAAATTAGAGAGTTTTCCTTTGAAATCCCACGGTAGGTTGCGGTAACTTTGGAATAATAAAACTTAAATTGCACAAGTCATACCCCCATGCTGTTGTAAGGTCTTATTTAATTCCTGTAAGCGTCCATCTACTACAGAAAAAAATAGAAAGGCTCTAAAGAATATATTAATTCCTGTAGGCGTCCATCTATTACAGAAAAAATAGAAATCCTCTAAGGAATATATTAAGAAAGGAAAGTATCTAGTACGTCTAGAAGAATAACAATGAGATTCTGAAATTAACTTCCATAAATTTAATATTTATTCTAATAAGAAAGTAGCATAAACAAAGTAAGCTACATGTTCCTAAATTTAATAGGGAGAATTAGTTGCACGAAAAGATCTGCTTTGATTATGCTTTTAATATATTTCTGAAAGGGCATTCAGGAGGTACCTTTTTAATATTTTTTTATTAGATTTTTAAAACAAAATTTTATGCTAAAATGTGTGAAATTCTCATGATATTTTTCGTTAAATAAGTTTTTTGTCGAATAAAGAAAGTTTTTAAAAAGCAATCTACATTTTTAAAGTGAGAGTGCTATATAATCACACTAATATAGAATATTTCAAATATCCGTCTAGAGTGCTAACTTCAAACTCATTTAACACCAATTTAAAATTAAAGTGTTAAGAAAAAAGTAAATTCATTAAAAACATTTTCAAAAAAGAAAATTTTATTAGTGTACTAAAAAGTATAAAACTATTTTTATTTTAATTAGGCTTAATTTCGGATTTATGATTCATTATTACAAATAATGTGGGTTCTTAAAATCATTTATTTCGCAGTATAAATACCAGTCATAGAACAAAACTTTAATTACATCAATCTATTAACTTATAATCAATTTCTGAAACTATTAAAATAATTTATTTTCATCCAGAACATGCAAGAACATAAAAGTGTGTTTCAGAACTAAACCATATCAGGAAGTTAGTGAAAAATCAAATACAAAATGCCATTCTTGCAAGTATGAAACAAATAATGATAAATAAAATGTATAAAAAATATATTTATATAGCATATTATGTAATTAAATGTTTTCAGAAATCATGGATTAAAATTCAAGTCAAAAATTTATGTTTTATTCTCTGTCACTACAGTCTCTCCCCTCCTTCAAATGGCCCACCTCGTAAGCGCCTGGCTTTAATTGTCATGTTATATAAGTAAATAGTTCAGATCATGATGTCATATTGTAGGAGTAAATGTTTCATATCATGGCATTATAATATAGAAGAAAATGTTTCATAACCTGGCGTAATATTATAGAAGTAAATGCTTCATATCATGGCGTCATATTATAGAAGCAAATATTTCATATCATGGTGCCATATTTTAGAAGTAAATGTTTCATATCATGGTGTCATATTATAGAAGTAAATGTTTGATATCATGGCGTAATATTATAGAAGTAAATGCTTCATATCATGGTGTCCTATTATAGAAGCAAATGTTTCATATTATGGCATCATATTATATAAGTAATGTTACAAACATGGAAAGTCGCTTCTCAGCAATGTGAGTCTTATGGTTGGGAAGAGAGTTTTACAGGGGTAAGTATGAGATGACCGACAGCAGCCACGTCTGGGCCCCTGATCTTGGCGACAAACTTGGCTACTTTGATGACGAAATATGGGGTCTCAAACATGCTGGAATTTTCTCGATATCTCTATTAGCAGAGGAAATACGCTTGAATGTACTAGAAGATTCCATGTGACCTCAAAGAATAGGTGTATATAAGGAGAGCGCTTGGGTGACGAAGTGTGTGTTGATCGATTGGGATTGCCTTGGAGAGCGAACGTCTTTGGAGTTCTATCCACTGTGAGAGCTAGTAAGCTGTTAGACGCCGAGCGGTAGTAGCGCTGATCCATTGGGAGCGACTTTAGAGCTCCGTCCGCAGTGCGTGCTAGGAAACTGGTGAGCTGAGCGCTATTGAAAGTGCAGTTATTGTCGTTACTAGTTACTTACTGACTGTTTGTGTTACTAAATATCAAAAGGCTGAACTATTATTACCTGTCAATTGTTGTCTGTTTACATTGGTAATCTGTGCAATATCTATTGTTTCCTGTTACCTGTGCTACGTGTTTTTCCGGCGCATTTGTGAATAAACCTTCATTCTCCATTATCCTGCTGTTTACACCATAAACCCACTGAAAGACTTTTGTAAAAGTATTTTCCGAAATCAAGGGTTAAATTTCAAGTCCAAAATTTCTGTTCTATTCTCTCTCTGCAATCTCCCCTATCCTTCTAACGGTCCACCTACGTAAGTATCTGGCTTTTTTTTCTTTTGTCTGGTAAACCTGTATGGAGATGGTGATTGATCCTCTTACCCCTCCTTTGGGTGCAACAGGCCTGAAAGGAACAGCTCGGACGTTTTCGTCCACCCCTCCACTTTTAGGAAGTGTAGAAATATGTTTCTCCTAGAATTTTCCTTTCTTTACCTCATGTTTAAAGTAACCCTATTCAATTGATTTGCCCGCTATTTGGCGTGCAGATATCGCCATGTTGACATTTTTCCCGATTTCGTCGCCCATGTTTTTTATTCTTCGTGATATTCGAATTTTTTTGTTTATCATGGATGTTTATTTTAATAATGGCTTTATCATGCAAAATTTATTATTCTAAAAAATAAATTTGGTTGCCAAAGAAATAAGTTTGGTTTAAGTGATGGGAAGACTTTGGTGCCATACGTTCAGAAAGTGAAGAAGTACGTGGTTCTCATGTCTTCACTTCATGATGACTTTTTGAAACGATATTCCCTTTTCTTATCTCTTAAGCCTCCCAGAGAAGGTCAGTGATTAATTTTTTAAACCCAAAATTAAAATTATGGATATTAACAATATTAATTACGAGATTCTTTACCTGTGCATATCTCACACATCGCGCTCGAGCTCGCCGGTGCAAGTACTGTGCCAGACGGAGAGTTAAAGAGAGCTTCACAAACAGAATCGTTTTTGTCTTTCTTTGAATATATTTTCATATTAATTTTAAGATTATAATGTATGATTAAATGCGATGGAGATTATAATGATTCTTTCTATTAGCATTTAAGCATCACTTCTGTAAAAGGATCCTGCAATTATTTTTAAAGTAAGGTCGTTTACTGACGATGTAATGAAACAATGATTTATTAATGACAATAAGACTTTGATCCTAAATGATTTTTTTTTTGAATTTCACATCTTTAGAAGGCCTCATGATAAAGTATTGTCTTCGGATTAATGGTTCGAAACAGGATTAACCACTTAACTGAATAGTTTTTTTTGCTATCTAATAAGATGACCCCTCCTGTTTTGGAAAGGGGCTGTCGTTTTCATTCATCTAAGAAGGCATAGGATACTTAAGATGTTTATGGATCCCACATATTTTTTGTGTCAAATTATAAAGCTAATTAATGATTCAATTTTAGTTCATAAGACTAAAATTTCGATAATTCGATGCACGAGTATTCTCGGGCTGTTAAGTTAAGCGGTTAAGGAACAGGACCCCAAGGACAGGAACAGGACCCCAAAGACAGAAACAGGACCCGTAAGTCCGTCGTATATATGGGACTGGTGCACGTTCAATTTGGCGATAACAAACGTCCTCCCGCTGATTTGGTGTAAAGGTTTGGAGAAAAGGGTGCGGGATCATGTGCTACCCTCGTCATCAGAACGTCTGAAAATTGCTTGCCCCAACAGAAAATATTCTCTTTGCCTTAACTCTTTAAAACCGAGGCGATTTTTTTCTTCTAGCTCCTTTAAAACCGGTGCCTTTTGGGAGGAAGCGACATGAATTGGATTCTCCAGACCTGGGTGGTCATTTACCACACCACCCCGCCTCTTGCTATAACCTTCCCTTAAAGCGCATGGAAATGGGCTGATGTTTGCAAGGATAATTGGACCCCCTACCGCGCTTATCTCCTAAGCGATCTCAGAACCTCACCTCCCCTTAGAAGAAGACAACCGCCTCAGACCGGCCTTCTTTGCTGTTGAAGGGAAATTTTTAGACCACCCTCGCTCTGTGTCTGACGGTTAACACACTCACCAAGCTAAACAAATCAATCTATATTTTCAATTTATAGCAAGATGTTAAATCATAATAATTCTCAACGATAACATTTACAATCAGCAAACTGAAAAAATAGATGAAAAAAATAGAAAAAATATTGTTACAGTCTGTGCATTTGCACAGCCAATTAAATTTCTAAGCTACTTAAATACATCCTTACCGTCGGCAGCTGAAAGGTCATGTCTCTGAGTTCTGACAGCGAAAGATTCAATTTTTACGAAAATAAAGGTTTTCGTATTCTACGCGAAGGTTTTGATATGTGACTAATTTTATGGCTCATAATACGCGAAAAAGTTTCAATGCTTTGAAGAAAATGCTCTCTAAATTTATTTCTGTTCATTTCTTTTTTCGAACTTTGATAAAATTGTAACATATTGATTTCAGTCTTTAGTTATGCATGTATCATTTTGATGTTTCTTAAGGTATCCGACTGGTGTTAGGAGACATTTCTTTGAAAAATAACTTATATATATTTTTAATGTTATTTTTCAACTGCATATGTTTCAAAACTATGAAAATATTGTAAAATTCGGCTTTCGAAATAATATTTAAAAAAAAACCCTGAGAAATTTGAAGAAAAATGACTAAAATATTTGCCTTAGGCTAACATCCATAGACAAATTCCTATTCTAAATATACATAAATCCTTGTAGGAGTACATTTTTATGACAGTTATCTGTGTTATGCTCTAAAATATTTCCTGTACTTCAAAATAGCTTTGAGATATAGCTGAACATAGTTACTAAACTGGTAATTTTTCATAAAAAATGCTTTTCGTTTATATTTAAGCACTTAAAAATAATACTTGATTTTAAAATTGACCTTAGTTTTTAGACGAAAACATCAAGCATATTACAGAAAACAATCTCAGAAAATTTCAAATCAATACTTGAATAACATTTTGAGAAATCATTGTTACGGTCGACAGTTTTCCTCAAAAATATCATTTCTCAGAGAACACATTTAAAGTTTTCATGCAACATGAGATAATGCTTACAGTTCGGTAATAAAACAACTGTAACTCAATTTGTAATTTATGTAGAGTAAAAAGTGAGACAGTTTTAGAAAGTTAATTAAACAGGCTACAAAATTATGTCAGAAAATTTTTTTGAGAATTTAATCATAAACGACGATTTTAAACGAGTCGGATACCTTAAAGAGGAAATGTTACAAGAAACATAATTATTAATATATATTTGAGAGAAACATCATTAAAAATATTTTATTTCTTTGTCTGAACAAAGGAGTAACAAAAAATTTCCAAAATTTTATAATTTGTTGTAATAATCTTTCGGTAGGCTACAGCATAATATCAATAACTATTTAACAAATAATAATTATTTAAATATCAAACGTTTCATAACGCCTTCTCCTCTAGAAAATGTCTATATACTACTGCTTAGCAACAATTATGAAATCAATTACTTGCATTTGTTTTTACTTTACAACAAATATTAAGAGATTTATTGAAAGTCCTAAAAGTGCTAACCTGCAACAAATCACATTCTTTTCTATTCTTAAAATAATTTAAAACTTCTGCTATATGCTTTCTTGTTCTGATTCCCTTACGGCCTTGTTATACACAAAAGAATACTTGGAAACAAATTCTTCGTCATGCTGAGAAATATCCCTCGAGAACCGAAATGAGGTAAAAATAAAATGAAAATCAAACGACAAAGGACAAAATGGAATGATGTCTACGGATTTTTAAGGTTTCTTTTCTAACAATTTCTACCGTTATAAACTCAACACTGCCACCTTCTAAACTTTGTAAAAGTAGATTTCTTTTGTCTGTAATTTCTTGTCTTTGAATCGGCTTGTATGAAAAGATGTTTCCCTTAAAATGCTAACACTATTCGCTGTGATTACTATTTGGAAAATGAAATAAATGTATCAGAAGACCATTTTTTAAACGAAAATGCTAATAAGACTTTAACTTCTAAAAATATTCGTCGTTACAGTAGAGGCATAAAGAATTAAAATGATTATTAGAAAGCCAGAAATTTGTCCTTACATTAAGACAAGGTCCTGGACTTCCAGGAACCTTATTATTCATGCGAAGTGACACAGAGACACTCCATTTGAAATTTTCTCTATAAAGTGCTTAATTATTTCATTATAGAGTTAAATTAAATTAGCCATAATAAAAATTAAATATATAATTTAGACATATATTCGGTAATATCTACGCAATATGTACTGTAAGCATAGATGAATCAAGAATAAAGAAAGTACTTCACTACATTGTGTATTGAAAATACTAAATAAGAGAATTTTATTATTTCTAACGTTTTATTCTTGTAAGAAAGGAATACAAAAATTAGTAAATAAAAACTTAATGCGAGAAAAATTTCAATTATCTTTAAAAACTATATTATAATGTTTTATTGATTAGTGTGATAGATCGTAAGGTTAATGTTTGCAATTCGTAGGTCTGGTAATCATAATGCGAGAAATTTATAACTAAAATTTACTATATAAATGAATGTAATAATATCATTTGAATTGAAAGTCAATTACAATACGAAATATACCGGTTTGAAACATACATAATTATAAAAAATAACTTTTTATTTATTTTATACAAACAAATTACAAGCAGAAAAAATGACCATTAAGCTCTATCTGAACTCGGACACCAAAACTGGAAAAATGCATTTATTTTCTTTACATGATCTATAATTTTTTTCTTCAATCATTTACACTTTTCTCTTTTAGAAAATTACTTCTGTGCACATAAATTCAAATAATTGACGTTTAATGCTTGATCCTTATATGATTTTACTTACTACAAGCATCTCAATATTAATCAATCCTTTTAAATAAGATATATTTTTTAAAATTCTTCTAATCAAATGTTTAGAAATTTTTGAATTTACCTTATTCCGTCTAATTATCTTAATAATTTATTTTCGAAATTTATTAGTCTTCTGGAAACTACACTTTGCAAACGGCAAGTACATTTTGATCAATAACTTAGAATTTTTCTTTCTTCTGATAAATATTTAAGTAAAATAAATCCAAACTTTATTAAATATGGAACAATTTAGCTTTAATAATAATTAAAGAAAAAACTAAGTACTGAAATTAAGGTGCAAGAATTTCTTTTTCACCACAGGAATGCAGTCGCCGAAAAATAATGCTACAAGTCTTTTTTGTTCTTTTTTTCGGTGAATAATAAAGGTATAATAATTTTTATGGTACTTTTTCAAATAACCACTTTTTCAGTCAACTAATATAACATAGCTTCAAAGCATGGTATGATTATTACTTTCCATATAGGAAAAAAGAACAAACTCACTCAAAAATTCATTCTCAGATCCAAAAGAAACTAGCCTGCGTTTTTTCTAGATTTTTTCGATATTAATAGAAACCATTTTATCGGCAATTCCTCACTTTGACCATTGAAAATGCAATCAATATCGGGTAAAATTCTTGGTGTGTATTTATTTTATGAAACTGTCCTTAGAAACAAATATTCTATCAATACCAGACTCTTAGAATAGCCAAAAAAGAAAAAGATTCTTATCTTCACAAAAGAGGTCTATGAGAAATGTTTTAGTCATGTCCTTTATTTCCAAGTTCATTTCTTTGTTTACAGTAAATTACTTGGTAAAACACTGTGTATTATATGCAATGATGTTCACTGAAGCTTCTATTCGTTATTTGATTAGTAAAGATACTAAACTATTCCCAACTCTTAAAAATCTAATATTAAAAGCTACTGTTCAAATGGTTGTTGGTGCGATGTGAAAATAGTTGCAAATGTGCAATCACATGCATCCTTTAAATTTGATTCATTAAACATGCAACCCTTAATTCTAATAATATATAAGATGTACCCAAATGAAAGGGGACTACAGATATATATATATATATATATATATATATATATATATATATATATATATATATATATTATATATATATATATATATATATATATATATATATATATATATATATATATATAAATTCTCGTGTCATGAGCGGTGTTTTGTGAGTTTAAACTCTCTCGGCTGGCTTTTCATTAATTTTGTGTGCATATTGGGTAGAGTCTGAGAATCGGACAACATCCTATTTTCATCCTCCTAAATGTTAGGAGTAATCCACCCTAAATTTTTTTTTCAATTTTAGATAATTTTTTAAATTTTTTTATGATACAACATTAGTAAATACATATAACCCTGAATTTATCACCCGGTTCAATCAGCATCAATCGATCAGTTACTCCCCGCTGAATGTCTACCTGGTCACCTCTCATCCAAAACATCACGGGTAGGGATGAGAAGGAAGGCGTGTCTATTACTAATATACAGTTTCGTAGCAGTGACTTATGACGTATTATTTTTAATTTTTTCTGTGCATCTATTACTTAATTCATATAAATAAACACTGTTGCACCTAATATATTGTACTTAACGCTTTTTTGAAAATAGTTTTAAATATACCTTTTTTCATTATTTGAAAGGTAAGTCAAATAATAAACAAATGAATACAATATAATAATAGTAGTAATAATCCTTAATAATATAATAAATGCGAAAGTGTGTCTTTCTGTCTGTCTGTCTTTCTGTCTGTCTGTCTGTCTGTCTGTCTGTTTGTTAAGCTTTTCGACCAAACCACAAACCGATTTGGATGAAAATTGGCAAGTTGTAGCTTCAAACCCAAGAACGGACAGAGTCTAGGTGAAATCACGTTAAATTAATTATTTTGACCAGATTAAAATTAGTTAACAAAGAAAGCCCATTGACTCCGCGATTCGCGATGAAAATTTTTTATTTTCAATCAGCTGTCAGGTGATCCTTTAGAGATGGAAAACATGTGGAATAAATTATTTTTAAAATCAACTATCACGTAATCTTTTTCCGCTGTACTTCCGAACAAACTGTCCGATACAATTATTTTTATACCATCTAAAAGATAAAATTTAACCTTTTCAATGATATCAATTTTATTTCGTGACATTTTTCATTCAATTTGATTAATTTTTTTAAATGTTACATGCAGACGATTTTAAAATAACCAAATTTATAGCTACTCAATTGCTAGGAAATGGTTAGACTTTGAACTAATTTGCCTTTATTTCTGAAAATTTTGCTTACATTTATAGTATCCATAAAATAAGGCAGTAATGGCTAGCTGTTCTGTCTGTCGGTCGATTAGTCGGTCACAGAACTACATCCCACAACCTCTACATCCGTGCAAATAACGTGGTATACAAAGTATATCATCATAGATAAACAATTTAATAACTATATCGCATATGTACAGTACACTCTGTCAGCCGTCCATTTAAGTATTATCAAATGGCAGAACTTTTCCTTTCCCCTTTCAAAATGCAACAAAATATTTACATTCTTGAATTAAAAAAAGAATAATTCAAATTCTTCGCGCACGAAGTCGTCGGGTAACAGCAAGTATATATATAAAATTTTAATAACAATATTCTAATTACAGTTCATGTGGAACAGTACAACTATAAATAATCGCCATTGACATTGCTATACTGATCCCAGCGCGTAGGAAGGGAGTGGATGGCTTCAGTGTAGAAACTGCTGGGTCTCGAAAACACGCATTCTCTCCGTCTTTTGATTCTCTGACAGATGCTTAGGCACACACTGTACACAAACTTTGCCATAACCAAGCTTCTTGTGGATTATATGATGCACAGTTCCCTTGCTTATCGACAATTCAACAGCAATTTTATGTGTGGTGATCCGACGATTCTGCCGTATGAGCTCGCTCATCCACAACCGAAATCGTGGCACTGTTGGTCACAACGTTTGCCTGCCCAGGGCGTGGCAAATCCTTGATGTTTACGCGTCTCGTCTCATAACACTGACACCGCCGGAATGCGGTGCACCGTGAGAGACACTGCTTTCCGAACACCTCTTTCATCCTACGATGAATTTGTGAAGCATGCTCCCCATCTGTGCGAAGAAATTGGATAACTGCTCTTTGTGCTGATCTGGAGGAATCCATCATGCAACGAACTGTGGAAACAACTTTCCAGAAATGAGGATATTGATGCGAAGCCCTTAACTAACTGCAACTGGGAATCACACACCCCCACACCATCTATCGGCTAGCACATTAACTCATTGGGATTTGATACAACGCCGATACAGCTTAGGTCTCCTTTTCATTTTGGCACACCTTATATTTAAGAGGCAAAAGTTGTATTCTTCCTAAATTTAAGCATGCCGTAAAAGTCTGGATTTGTACGGCGTCACGTATGATTAATGAGTAATTCAGCATAACTATTGAAAATTAGTGTCCAATGAGTCATAAAATGAATCTAATAAAAATTAAATATAAATTTTTATCTTCAAGATAAAACGATTTAATGATAATTGAAAAATAAGCAAAGGAACAATGTTTGAAAATATGCAAAATAAAATTAAATCATGTTTTGAAAAAATAATTGTAAATCAAAGCAAAACTGCAAGGGAATAATATAATAATTAGTCATTTGACATGTCCTTATGAACGTACAAATTTCGAGCCACTGGCAGTTTCGGAGAATGCCAACAAAGTCGATATTCGAGTATAACGATTCGATACAAGGTATACTGCTTCATAAAATAAAGGCTGAAACAACCTATACACAATTTCAAGCTTTCCTATACACAATTTCTTGATAAATAACTAAAAACATTAAAATAAAATAATGATAATGAAGAAAATAAGAAAAAAATTCAGGAAACCACAAAATAACAGGGTGCAATACAGAGCACCGCCCTATGCCCCCGTGCCTGATGCCATTACGGCAAACGAACCGGTTGAATGGACATGGGACTAGGGTGCAATACAACAAATCAAAGAATAAAGAAACAACACAGTTGCGGCTACCATACGAGTATTTACAATAAATTAGCTGATCTTGCGCAGATCTTCTGCTCTCCATTATATGCACGCCATGCATTTTCAGCCAAGTTGGCGCATTCTGGCTCCTGACGCTTCAACTGCCCAAAAATACAGCGCGCATCAACTATCGTCAAGAGAGAATTTGCGCCAAGGTGGCGAATAAGCGTTTCAAGAAAATTCGGTAAGACAAAAAAGTGATGTGAAACTTAAGCTACAATTAAGTCTATTTTCGCGTTCAATTAGACTTTCTGTTAGACGCCTATTCCTGTCAACGATATTTCTTTTAGTTATCCTTTCCTCTGACTGAATCGAGATTCCGGTGACTCGGCGAGCCCTCTTCTAAGCATTTCTAATTATATTTTGCAGCTCCATTACAAATCTAAGCGTAGGTTGAAAAAAACGTTCAACTAAACAGACTGAAAGTTTGTACTGCGGTTTGTTTACATTTAACTGTTGCCATTCGACAATAAGTAATAAGCTCGATTTCTGTGCCACGCATGTTAGCGTTTTATATATAAAGATAGATAAAACATAGAAAAAAACCATATAACAGCAAAATAAAAACCGATATATGAGTCATAAACAGCTGTAGTCATTTAAGACAAAAACTGCAGGGGATACTTTCCCTTGGAAAACAGCCTTATGAAAAAGGGCTAAGGAATGTACTAAATTAACTCATGTGTGATGAAATAAATTTAAATATCAGCATATTATTTCCTTCAGAATTTTCTCAAAGGTTTATGTGGTTTAAGCAACCAAGCTGAAGTTGTGCTGTTTATATCTATGAATTTTATACGAGCCTTAATGGAATGCTAATTGTTTAATTTCAGTGTTTTATTTAAATTTCTATCAAAAACTACAATTCAGAAAATTTCATATTTAGTACTTAGTTGCAAAAGGCAAATTGATTTTTTGAAGCAAAATATTTATTTTAATTGTAGAAGATAAAGAAGGTACAGTACAATTCTGTGCAGTTAATGATTTTCAGCGAGTTTTTTGGGCCCATATTCAGAATAAGTTCGGCAACAACATTGAAGAACTCAATCTTCGTCAGAGAACTAACGTACGTATAGGCTTTCAGTTTCTTTTACAGGTCGATGTATCTATCTATTCACCAATCCGGAAGTCCATCCCTAGCTGCAATTAAGGAGAGAAATACTTCGTTCCTCATCGTCCGGGAAATTGTCCGGCAAAGGCCAGTTCTTTAAGGAAGTGATTACATCCACTTCTTGGATTTCAATTACGATCGAAGGTCACTGTGATGGAGCATCGTCACTGTTCAAGTAAGTTAGCTCCCTGTTAATTCACCTTTAAGTACAACACTCAAGGATGACGGGAAATCTCGTTTTCTTAGTTGTGTGAACCCATATATTCTTGAATCGGCAGGTCATGGGTTGTTATGGCAGGTAATAGAATGGTAATATGCATTCTCAAGTTTCGATTTTTACTCTGCACTGAAAATGGTGATGGATTAGCTTATTTATTAGCATGAGCTCAAAAAATATATGAAAGAACAATTTATTATTTGCAAAGACACACGCTTAGGAGATAACCAAGATGGAGAATCGAGCTGTTATAAGTTGCTCTCAGCAAGAAATGCCCATTTTAATTTTCCAGATAGATTATTTCATTTCAAACTGTATAGAAAGTGTTATTAAATGTTTCCAAACCCACACCATTGCCATTTCTCCAGAAAGGGAAAAAGAGCCCATTAAAGTGATGATAAGTATATTCAATGAAATTGAACATTTGTTAAAAATTTAGAAGACTTGTTAGAATGGTTGAAAATCAGTTTTAACCTTTTTGAATTTCTAAATAAAGTAGGATTTTATAATTATAATTAAGTAAGTTATATCATTCGTTTTCATTAGCCTTATTCCGCGTTACATTTAAGTGTAAACGTTTCTAGAGTTCTGACAATTTCAAAATAAATTTGTTTCCTTTCTCTCTTTTTCGTACAATACTTTATCGTCACTTGTTATTTTTAATTGTTGGCACTTTTCTTCAGTATATTATTCCTAATTTATATCTTACGTGTTTCTGAATTCTCGCAAGTCGTTTATAACTAACTAGCCGCCTTTGGCGACTAGTCATATTAATTTAGTTAGATGTCATGAAAACCACCAATTGTACTCTTGAACACCAATTTCCATATACAAGTCATAGGGATTACCTATCTTGTGACGGTTAAGCCTATTTTCGAGCTCAATTAAACTTGCATTTGCCGCTTATTTCTATCAGTTTTATTGCTTTTACATCGTCTTTCATCTGACTGAATGGAGGTTTCGGTGACACGGCGAGTCCTCTTCCGAGCATTTCTAATAATATTTGCTGCTCCATTAATTAGCTAATCAAAGTTTTGAATTAAGCGCAGCTGTAAAAACGTTCAATGAAACAGTCTGCGTTTGTACGGAGGTTTGCTTACATTTGAATGTTGGCATTCGACAATAAGTAATAAGAGCGATTTCTGTGCCATGTACGTTAGCGTTTTATATGTGAAGATAGGTTCTTTTATCACTGGCTTTGATGCAGCGTAACCAAAAGTAAGTTTTGCGAAAGAGGAAGGAAAGTAAAGATCTGTAAAGAAAATGGTAAATCATAATAAGCTCCATGTTTGGGCTGTTATATACTGTAACAAAATCGTCTTGTGGGTGTCCGTGAATGCAGTCCAATAAGCAGGATTAAAAAATAAAGCTCTTTATTTTACAGGTATTCCAAGCAAAGAAACGTAACTCAAGTATTAAAAACAGCAGTAGTAAAAATTCACAACAGAAACTACCAATAAATCTCAACACAACGCTCAAAGGTTTCTTGTTAACTCACCAGCTTGCTTGCAGGTCAGATTTCAACTAACTCTTCTTGGCTTGAGAGCTTGCCTTTATACTTTTCAACAGGAAGTGACTTCATTACGTAGGAAGTGACGTAATCTCTAGAAAGTTCATGAAACCAGTAGAAATAGGTGGAAAGCTCGAGGTCCTTCTAGAAAATTCCCTTTGTCGCCAAAATGGTCGCCAAATTTATCGCCACGTCGCCAAGTTTGTCGCCAATATTAGCATCTCAGGGAAACAACTTTATAGCTATGTAACAATACATACTGCGTTCTTTCATTTGTATGGAACATTGCTTAGGAAAATGATAGGATTCCATGAAGCTTCCTGTGGATTGATAACATTTACTTCTATCCATGCTTATCGCGTGTTGTAAATAAAGATTAAATCAGAATGGGTAAAATATAGATATTACAGGTTTTCATTATTTAAAGGCATGTTTATACGTGTTACAAACACAAATCAGATATATATCATACGTTCAATATGGATAATTGCTTATGATACATAATTATTGCGGTTATTATATATAATGACCAGTTATTATACGCAATTACGGCGGTGATTATATATAATAACCGGTTAAAGATCCGGTAATTATATACAATGAACTAAAATCCACATTTATCTTAAGATATATACCAGTCAGTATAAAATAAGTATACTAAAGAATAGCTGCAACGGGTTTCTTTTATACCTCTTTATTTTCTAAGATGCATATCGAATCAATAATCATTATAAAAATTAAAAAAATATTTCGAAATAAAATGTCAAAGCATAAAGCAAGTATTTGAACAACTGTTTTCATTTTTCATGTCAGACATAAAAAAGCACGCAATGGGAAGCAAATTGCTATAGAAAAATCGAAAAAGATAGTATGAATATATCTTTTGATTAACAAAGACGCTAGCAGCTAAAGTTGACTGTAACGAAAGCATGCCTCATTTCTGAATTGATTTCAACTATTTATAAACACTTTACCAGCTGTAATTACTTTTGTATTTATTTTGTACAAGTCAAAGTATATTTATATTCTCATACCCAATTTTCTACCTTTATACATTCCTGTATGCGAACTATAAAAAGACAAAATTTTGTAATTGTCAAACACTTCGACCTCCAAATTACGATGAATGTCCCCTTGTCAGCTTTTTTACAGTTCGAAAAACCATTATTGGAACTATGTCTATCAATTGGCCTGTCTGTGCACACGATAACTTAAGCAATGAGCTAGAACAGAGGTTACCAACCCCTGGTATGCGTACCCCTGGGTCTACGCAAAATGACAGAGAGATGTACAGAAGACTCCCCCCCCCGACACCGAACGAACGCATAGTCAGAGGTTATGGGAAGCCCTGCAGCTATTCATACATCTCAAGCGAGGCCGCTGTCGAAGGCCCGGGCCCGCCCACCAAATAATCCAGTATCCGGCGACAGCTGCTGAAGTCTCTGACTTCATTAAAGCGTTGAAGCCGAACAAGTCACCTGGATTGGATCAGATTACTAATCGTTTGCTAAAAAATCTCCCTCTCAAATTTATCCTGTACTTAACTTTTCTTATGAATGTTTTAATGCAAAATTGCTATTTCCCTAAATGCTGGAAAGCGGCTGTGGTAATCCCTATTCCAAAACCTAATTCTGATTTGAGTTTACCTCAAAATTATCGTCGAATCTCATTGCTTAGTTGCGTGAGCAAAGTGTTTGAATCCGTGCTTCTCAAACGCCTGAATCAATTTCTCGACAATATTAATATCATTATCTCTGAACAATTTGGCTTCAGAAAAAATCTTTCGGCCAATCACCAGCTCGTCAGAGTTACAGAATTGATTCATGATGGCTTTGAGAAGTCTGAATCCACAGGGGCACTTTTTCTGGACGTAGCCAAAGCCTTTGACAAAATTTGGCACTACGGCTTATTACTCAAGCTCATGAGACTTGGTGTTTCGGCTCAATTTATCAAAATTCTCCGCTCGTTCCTCACTTCTCGTAACTTTCAGGTACGAGTTAACCACATTATTTCCTCCCCGAGACCAATCCTCAGTGGCTGTGCTGAGGGAAGCTCAATTTCTCCAATGCTGTTCAATATTTACGTAAATGATATTCCTAAGGCTAATAGTTGTCACTTAGCTATTTTTGCTGACGACAGAGCTATTCTCACTCAACATGCACATCCATACGCTACAATCACACAACTCCAACATAACATCTCCAAGCTACAGCTCTGGCTCGTCGATTGGAAAATTGAAGTAAATTCCAATAAATGTGCATGCCTCCTTTTCATCAAAAAGTCCTTAGTCCCTAGCCATCCTAACCTCCAAATTTTTGGCCAACCCGTCCCCAGGGTATATCAATATAAATATCTGGGAATTATCCTGGACCCTGAATTATCTTTCAATAGACAAATCTCAGATGCACTCGCTAAAGCTAAATACACTAGCCAAAAGCTTGCTAGTCTGGTTGCTCGTTGGAGCACACTCCCAATTAAGCACAAGCTTTTGCTCTACAAAGCCATAATCAGACCGGCTATGATGTACTGGTCCCAAGTTTGGGGCGCGACTTCCACAACTAATATTAGGAGATTTCAAATTTTTCAAAACAAACAAGTCATGCACGTTGTAAATGCTCCATGGTATGTCAGACGTAAAGTCATTCATGACGATCTCAAAATTGATCCCATTTCGGACTTTATCAAAAAATCATCTTCTAAATTTTTCAATAAAATACCCCAAATTCGTAACGAGTTGTTACAAAGACCTACATACGATCCTGCTATCCCCAGTTCGAGGAAACGCCCTCGAACTGCGATGAATGTTATCTTTGATAACTTCCCTACCGTCAAAAGACGAAGAATTCACACAACTCCTACCAATTTGGGTATCTAAAATAAATTCAAAATTCCATTTCGCTTATTTGCTACGTTGTGCTACGCGCTTACTTCTGCATTCCCAACGATCAAGCCTATTCACCGTATTTTCGTGTCTTTCTTTCCGTTTTTCTTCTTAATTGCCTAGCCAGCAGCAGTTTCTTTGTTGAGGGTAACGAGCACGTAATTTCTTTTATTTTTAACTTTCCCACCATTGCTTCCTGCTTTTTAGAGAGCACGTTCTCTCCCCTTTCCCCCCTTTATTCCAAATTCTTTTTTCGGTTATGCCAAATTCTAAATTAAATTCCCCTTTTATTAATTCTGATGTGGAGGTGCAAAGTGATATCTTCTCACAGAGCGGAACTCCGTAATCTATAAACCACGTTGCCGTTGCGCACAGAATCAACCTGGAATGAAGCTCTTCTATGAACTCTTTAGACTCTATAACGATGAAAGGCCGTAGTCATCATCTTCTGTATTTTGAGATTTCACATTAGTTGGAAGCAGTGGCCACAGAAAACCCAAGGACCCCTACAAATCCAAGGGCTTCCACCACGGGACCCATTCTATCCTATGCGGTCTGCAAAGGAGAGCAGTCCACTTCGGAACATCTAAGCCCCGTGAAGGCCGGAAATCTCGTGGACTGGCGATAGGCTAATCTCAGATGGGGCAAGCCGCATCCGAGTCCAGAGCCAAAAACTCTGGCCGCACACCCGGAAGTATTCCCTAAGGTCCGCCTTCCTTTTCCTGAGTATATTCCGCGTAGCCAGTCCTCGACAGCTTCCAAGGGTCACCACTCCTTGCAGTGTCGAGTACGCGAATTTAATGTCGGTTATTGCAGACACAAGAAAACATAAGGGATTGACATATGGTTGAACTTCTTCTATTGTAAAAATGGAAAAAAATGTAAAATCAAAAATAAGTCCTGCAAATGTTATTAATTCGAGTTATTTGACCCTTAAGCTTGTCTAAGACATTAAAATTATTGTTAAAACTTCATCACATCGGTGAATGGTTCGGGAGGGGGGACATAACAGAACGCCGCCCCATGCCCCCGTTCCTGATACCATTACAGTACCTGTACCGGTTGGATGGACATGGGAGGGGGACATGACAGTAGGGGGTACGCGAAAATGAGAGTACTAATCAAGGGGTACTCGAGAGAAAAAGTTTGGGAACATCTGAGCTAGAAGGACGAAATTTCATCTAAAGTTCTGGAACCAGAATTGAATAATTTGAAGAATTTTTGGGAGAAATCAGTCTAACGGAAGTCTGTCTATATGCGTGTCCATATTCATGTGAACACGATAACCAAGAAACGAAGAGCTAGATAGATGAAATTTAGGATATGGTTTTAACATCAAAATTGTATATTTGTAGAAAAATTGCATTTATATTTGTAGTAAAATTTACAGTGAGCTTGCTGATGAAATTTAGGATATGATTTTAACATCAAAATTGCAGTGAACTAGCTGGATGAAATTTAGGATATGGTTTTAACATCAAAATTGTGTATTCGTAGATAAATTGCAGTCAGCTAGTTGGATGAAATTTAGAACATGATTTTAGCATCAAAATTGTATATTTGTACAAAAATTGCAGTGAGCTAGCTGGATGAAATTAGGTATAAATTCCTGACACCAAAATCGCAGATTTCTAACACATTTCAGGCTAAATCTGTCTATAGGAAGACAGTCTATCTGTCTGACCGTGTATACGAGAACACGATAAATAAAAAAAAGCAAAGAACTTGATAGATTAGTATAAGACTTTAACAACCAAATTGTAGATGTGTTTCGAACTTTGATCAAATACATCAATTAATTGATCGTTTATCAGTAACATACCGGCGCTATTCAGTAAGCGCCACCATTCATCATAATTTGGCGTTGAGAGTTGTCGCCAAGATTTGGAAGATTTTTGTTTCCGATACCGCCAATGGAATTGCAGCAAAATAAGACAATGACAGAAAAAACATAATGCATTTCTTCAAGTTATCTTTTTAACGCTGTGAAAATTCAATGAAACTTCAGTAGTAAAGAAAGTTTATTTTCGATAAAACTCCTAATTCAGAAGTTTGCTATTTACTTCAATAAAGCTTTATCAATATTTTAATATTATTGGGAAAAAGCATACGCTGGTATAAAAAAGCTCCTTCATAATTCAAATAAAATTGAATGCTACAAAATATTTAAATCCTACATGTGAATGGGCGGGTGAGACTACTTTTTTCCCTAAATAAACATTGTAAAATGTAGGAATCAACAATCGATCAGTTGGAAATTTTCTGAAGGATTCGCTTTCATACAAATTTTTTGTTTGTTAAAAAAAAATTCTCTTTTCAGTCTGAAGACGTATTCGTGAACACAAAAAGTGTTTTTGAAAAGAAACATGTGATGAAAAATCCATTATAATCGCCTGAACAGATTCCAGTGGAAATCTATTACAAATAGAATATATATTGCGCTAGAAATGATGAAAAAAAACTAGAAAGACGAAGTTTAACAAGTATCCTTGCTTTCTAGGTGGACATGTAGAACTCTTTTCTGAAGAATACGTTTAGATTCTTCCAATGGCGGTTGAGGAACTACGAAAAATTCACAAAACACTGCATTTAACCATTTATTATTATTTATTCTACTTACCGACAAGCTCTACTTAAAACTATCTTCTGACTAGAAATTTATACTTACTAAAACTTTTGTGTTCATTCAAATAATTTTTCTGTCCCATATACAAGTGACAAGGTTAAAATTGCTGAAAGAATTCCACATGGATTTGCACAAATTTTTGTAAAAATGTAAGGAAAAGAAATTAAAACTTCGCCATTTTTTTATTTTTTAACGAAAATAATTGCTTTATTGTTAATGGTATAATAAAAGTAGAATATTTCAGTTCCAAGAACCAAAAATATAATACCATTGAATTAAAAAGAGTTTTCCAGAAGGCATTATGCTATTTCGGTAGCAATAAATTATTTTTAATTGATTGCCGCAGAATATTTTTCCTTTTAAAATTAAATAAATCTGTAGCATGCATATTTTTGATAATTTATTTCAAGATTTCAAAAAGGAAATAAAAATCGTATAGACTTTCATTTGAAATAGATTTTTTGAAAAACAAAATGTTACTTTGAAAAACATTTTGGAACACATAACGCTTATACTTGAAGATTTATGAATTAAATATAATTTTGACAACAATGCTTTCATTTATTGTGTTATTAGAATTTTTGAGCAGAACCCGACTATTTTTAAACAGAATTTATTACCCAGTTCATACCCTCTAAAATTCATTGAACCTCAGAAATTGGAAATCAGGAACTTGAAGATTTCCTTTTAAGGATTCTTAAGAATATTCGTTTCCAATGCTTTTTTTCCTTGTATCGTTAAGTGAAACTGATGAAAAAAGGGCAACAGGAATCTGGAAGTTTCTACAAGTATTTGGGAAAATACTTGTCTGTGATAGATGGAATGTTTTCTTGAGAACTTGAATTTCAATCATTCAAAACTCTTTCCAATTCTTTCTAAATATTAGACGTGAAGCGTCTGTGTGTTTCTTTTACCATGCTCAAAATTATACCTTATTCTTTCGGAACAATTTAAAATTTTTTTGCCTGCAGATTTGTGGAGAAGTTGTTTATCTCAAATAAAGAATAAAGAATCATATCTGAAATGCCTTTGTTGTTTGTTCAACTGTTACATTCTTTGGTATTTAGCGAGAGATCAGGTGAACAAGATTTTCTTTCAAGTTTTTTTTGGGTTTTTTTTTTTGTTTTTACTTTGGATTATTTGAAGCATAAAATTTGGCAGCGTAAAATTCCTCTTCGAAATTTTCATTAGCTTCCAAATTTTTGACCTCCCAATGTCCTAAAATACATTTTTAGATTTATGTCTTGTCTTTCAATTTCTTAATCCAGAAACGTAACAAAGTAGAAAAATGTACCTTGGCAAACGGTCTACACTTGTAGATTTCTCAAAACGGTATGAACTGGAGAAATAAAATTCGGTGTGTTGTTTCATTCGTAGAATTTTAAATATATTTAAAATTTTGGACCAAATTTGTTAATGTGTTAAAATGGGTCTTTAAATCTGTCCATTTGAAATCAATAAAAGTTTTAACTTGGCAACTCCCATCAGGTAAATTCACATACCATCTTCGATGCAAGCTGAGATGACAATAGGTATGAGAAAACTAATGTGATTGGATGAAGGGGATTTGATAATCAAAACTTCTAAACCACATCGAAATGAGAATATTTGAACCACGAAAGAAATTTTAGCTCCGCTCGTTAGACCTTAGATGAATGTGGACTACAAAGTAAAATTGTGTTTTCGATTAGCTGCATTTGTTTCTGTTTGTTTATTAACTCGGTCCTTGAATCTGTCAAGTAAACAGATACTAATTGAAGAGGAGTCTAAATAGTTTTGCTACACATAATATTATACCACCAAAAAAGAGTTTTTTGTTCTTGAACCCCATTGCAAAACATATACTACAGAAATCTTTTCAGAATCCATCACACTTGATTGTATGTGCAGGAACAAACCAATGACGAACGGTTTCTTCATAATATTTCAGAGCTTGATTGTATCGATAAATAATGATAAATTATTACAGTTTAATTAAAAAAAGAAAATGATTTTCATTGTACGGAATGCAAGAGAACATTGCAGTTTTTCTTTTTTTTCAGTTAAGTTACTTATTATGGTTGTCAACATTTGTTGATCAATGTTATTTTTATGTTATTAAAGAAAAAATTATTCTTTCAAACTTCATTATTGAAATTAAATGTTGCATTTTGTCCACTCTGACTTCAGGAAAATATCCTTATCGTAACAAGCTAAATAACAATTCTCACAAAAAAATCGCTTTTATCTTTTGCTAAATGAATAAAAATTTTAAGACTTTTTGATAATTCAAAAAATATGATCAATTACAGCAATAAAGATTTTTGCAAAACACCCGATTGTCCTTTGGGGCGGTTTAACACTTCGTATATTGCACCTGTGCTATGAATACTAGAAAACTGCATTGAGAGTTTTGCTTCAGGATGATAACATTCCATTGTTTAAGATACAATCATGAAAATAATCTAACTTATATACATTAGTAGTTCTGTCAAGAGTAGACTTCGCGTCCTCCTCCCAAAAAATCTAAGAATCTTTTCTTTATCAAAGTTTTTAAAGGTTTATCCAATGTTGCCATTCATTCTGAAGGCAATGTTATTTCCAGGGATAATAGACATCAAGATTCGTCTCCGGAGACGGCACATTATTTGCCTCCATCAAAACACAATGTTAAAAAGTTATATTTACAATATTTAACCAGTCAAAGTGCAATATTGCACACCTATATTATTCTCAAATATTCCTCCTTGTGTTTACAAAACAAGTACATTAACTTATTATTAAAGTTATATCAAAAATGTACTGGTACAAAGTTGTAGAAAATTTTACGTTCTAGAGTGAGGTTGTCTTCGAATTCATGACTTGTTTAGAAGAATCGTGGGAAAACATACTTTCAAGAAAAGAGAAAAACTACTTTGGATGGAACTAAACAAGAAAAAGCAACTCTCAACAGAAAAGTATAATCCTATCTCTCTTTTTCATGCGAATTATTTACACAAATCTTTGCTCTCATCAGTATTAACAAATATCCACATCATAATAAATCTGAAAAACAATACATACAAATTGCACAGTGATCAAACACATGAAGTAACTTCTCCAGCACTTGAACTTTCCGTGAAGTGATCGTCTGAAGAAGTAGAAAACAGTAGATCGTCAGTAGACAATGCTATCAGACTACCATGACATAACTGCCTCTCAAAGCATTGTTTTACCGCTGCATGAACTAGAAACTCCCTCTTAGGATTTTAATGCTAATATGTTTTATAGAAAGTATGTTTATTCAAAATTCTATGCAAATAGCGAAATGGAACTTTCAATTCTTGCGGTTAATTTATATGTTTTTGACTTGAACACGTTCAATTAATAATAATTTTCTGTTGAAAAGGATAAAAAAACATATTTTATAGTTAGCAACTTATCTTATTTAAAAAAACATTTCTTCCTTCCTATTTTTCAAAATTACATAAAAAATTATATTAGCTATTACTAATATAATAGCCCAGATCCTCCGGCAACGCTCTGACGTCACCAAAAATAAAACTCGCGCCATAGCACTGCGAGAAGTTAAACAGCATTATTTAATTGTTAGAGAACCTAATTTCAGTAATTTTAAATTTAAAACAGTAATTGCCGTTCTAATTCAAAATTTAATAGTTCTAAAATAGTGAAATAAAATTTTCTATCGATTGATATAAAATTTATCTCGCTGTGATCAATAGTTCCCGAGAAATTTTAAATTATATTAATCATATATTTCAAATTAATTTCTGTTTTTAATAGAAAGAAATAAATTACGTCAGTGGTATATTATGCGCGTGATATAGTTTGGAAGCCAAATTGTATCTGAATGCAATCGTGACGATGTTGTTTTCTTGCCAATAATTAAATTAGCTACCATTGACGTTAATCTACTATTCGTTCTCAACCGCCGCCAGTTCCTGTTAATTCCAGCTTACACGATGACTATCAAAAAATAGCAGGAGCAAACTTTCGATCACGTTCCAATTTACCTCGAGCAAACTTTCAATCATGTTCCAATTTACCTCGATGAGCCTGTCTTTTCACATGGACAGCTCTATGTTGCACTTTCAAGGTCTAGGATTCCCAATCACGTTAAAATTTACACAAAGACATCTGAAGTACAAGGAAAATTATTAAAACGGAAAATACTTCACACGGAATGTTGTTTACCAAGAGGTTTTTTGAATAAAGAAATATTTAAATAATATGTAAATGAAAAATATTTCCTGTCATAAAACATATGTTTATTTTATTTGTTTTCAATCATTGTTAAACATTTCTCTCGCATATATATCTATTTAAACACGTCAAATTTGAAGGGAAATCTCTCGAATGAAAAGACAATTTGCTCCCGTGAAACCATGACAGGTGATTTTCTAGTATTTACATACAGGGCTGGAGGAAATTTTCAAACATCATAAGATTGTAATAATTTGATTAAAAGGGAATACTTTTGTTCAATATTTTCGTAACATTAGTTTTAAAAATACATCATCATTTTATGTTATTGTAACCTGTGTTTTATTTCATTTATATTCCTAGATTCCTCTTGGTTAGGTCTTTTCAGCCTTGTGCAAACATCACTGATACTTCACAGAATTAGATTTCTTCCCTCGAATATATTTTCCAACAAAAAAAAATGTTATTTGGAAAAAGGCTTTATACCCACTAGTGTGTGTCTTCTGTCAATACTGAGACTTAAAACCCTGTAAATGTGGAAACAAGAAACTATCAATTTCTAGTTTCTAGGACGTGTGTGCCAAAGTGCATATAACCGGGCATTCAGTTCCAGTTTAGCTAAGGTAAAATTTGAAGACAGTCTATTTAAGTGATTTATGATCATTTTTTCTGACGGTATTAAAAATGAATTCCAATAACTTGTTCCGAAGTTATTTCGAACTGTTTCGTTTCTATTTGACCAAAGATCAATAACATTCTATCTCTAGAATATTTATGTATGTAAAACCAGTATATTTGAAGAAATTTATTTCGGGCATACAATTTAACACTGTATAAAAAGATATTTTTTTGAATTTGAAGCAGTGTAAAAATTATTCTTGTGAGATAAGTCTTTCTGAAGATATCGATGAAAAATAGCAAAATCTTGCTTAATTTTTAATTAATTAAAATTTTAACTAATTTGTGGATTATCGAAAGTTGATAGTAACTTTTCTCTGGTCTTGAAGGTCACATGCGAAATTTCATCAAGGTAGCACAAGAAATGTGGATTTGTATAGAACAAACATTCATCTTTATATATACTGGCATACAAAGTTAAGCAATTAATACGAAAACTATGTTTCGAAATCAGTTCTGGAGAATCGTGTGACATTCAATAGAGTATCATATACATATTACAGTGAAGATTCGGTCACGAAGGCAATTAGGGGGACCACCAGAAAAGGATGAAGGCGAAAATGGAGTTTCACCCATCCTGTTTCACAGAAAGCTGATAACGAGATGTAACTCTTATCGGTGGTTATGGTTTAATGTGCATAATATTTGCATGCAGTTTCGTAAGCATAGCACAAATATTCGGGAAGATATAAATGTTTCTTTAAAAAATCCCAAATTTTTCCGCATCTGTTTTGCTTATAACATGCAAAGTTTTCATTCAAATTATTCGAAATTTGTAGAACACTTGACAATATGTTACAGAAGTATTGTATTAAACTTTGAAGTAAATACGTTGAATATTATAGGAAATATGAGTGTTTGTACTAAATAATTTTTACTGTGCATGTGCAAGACGCAGCGGAATTTTTCATTCATAACTTCAAAGCCAGATATATAGAGCAACTTTTAAAAAAGTCCAGTTAAATCCCATTAAAATTCAGAAGGCTCTCGGAATTTCAGTGAGGTGAATTTCAATTTCTCTTTGAGAGAAGCTAAATGATGAGGTTTTCTTGTAACAACTGATATTTTTTTAAATTTGAATCTTCGAATAGTAACATTGAATTTTAGTAAAATTGAATATCCTGAATACCATGAATACTTATAACTTAAATACATTATTTAAATTGCATTTTCTCGAATACCATTCGAAGATTAAAGTTTAAAAAATATCAGTTTGTGCAAGAACCCTCGTCATTTAGATTATCTTAAAGATAAATTGAAATTCACGTCACTGAAATGACGACAGCTTTCTGAACTGTAATGGGATTCAACTGGAATTTTTTTTAAAGTTGATCTATATACCTGACTTTGAAGTTCTGAAAGAAAAATTCCGCTGCGTCTCGCATATGCACAGTAAAAAATTATTTAGTACAAACATTCATATTTCCTGTAATATTCAACGTATTTACTTCAAAGTTTAATATAATACTTCTGTAACATATTGTCAAGTGTTCAGCAAATTTAGAATAATTTGAATGAAATCTCTGCTTGTTATAAGCTAAACACATGCGGAAAAATTGGGATTTTTTAAAGAAACATTTATATCTTCCCGAATATTTGTGCTATGCTTACGAAAATGCATGCAAATATTATGCACATTAAGCCATAACCACTTATAAGAGTTACATCTTGTTATCAGCTTTCTGTGAAACAGGATGGGTGGAACTCCATTTTCACCTTCATCCTTTTCTGGTGGTCCCCCTAATTGCCCTCCTGACCGAATCTTCAGTGTAATATGTATATGATACTCTATTGAATGCCACACGATTCTCCAGAACTGATTTCGCAACATAGTTTTCGCATTAGTTACAAATTTCTCGCATTTTACGAACTCTTCCTTATCTTTTGTATGCCAATGTATATAAAAAGATGTCGCCATAATTAAATTAATGCATCTTTCTTACCGCCAATTACTGATGTAACACTACCGGGTTTTATGTTAACTGATGTTAGAAATCCATCGCCATTAAGCAGAAGAATCGGAGATTTTGCATTCAGATATGTTACTTCAAATAAATATATAGAGGGTGTCCACACTTATCGTGAACAATAGCTAATTTCTAAACCGTTAGGGATAGACATATAGCTCCAATTGAAAAAATGCTTTAAATGAAGGGAAGCATTACAGTATATGTTTTCTGAGTGAATAAACGTATTCCTGAAAAAGTTACGAATTCTAACTTTTTATACGGTCCCCCGGTCCTATCAGTCATATAAGTAAAATTTTTTTGACACTCTAATATTTTGAGCAAAAAAAGTCAAACTCTTCTGCGACTAATACTGACTGAGTTATGGAGCTTTGAATATCGCTTGACCATAATAGCCGTCTTGAAGACGATCCACTAATCAATGCACAGTACTTGACCGACGAAACCGCTGATTGGTTAAAAATCATGAAATTCGAAGATCCAGAACTCGCTCAGTCTTAGTCGCAGAAGACTGGGACTTTTTTTTGTTTCAAATGTTAGAATATCAAGAATATTTTAGTAAATATGACTGATAGGCCAGGGGAACCGTATAAAAAGTTAGAATTCGTATTTTATTCCTGGAAATATATTTAGTGACTCAAAAAACATAAAATATAATTCTTCCCTTCATTTAAAGCATATTCCTAATTGGAACTGTGTGTCTATCTCTAACGGTATAGAAAGTAACTATTGTTCACGATAAGTGTGGACAACCTGTATATTAGTTTTGATGCCAAATATCAAAATGTTTGTGTGAAAAGAATGGATTTGCTTATCAGACAAAACGTTGTTTTCCATTTTTGCTCTGTTAGAACAAGTACTGAGGTCAGCACTCAATCAATCCATTACTATTACTGCTTTCAAGGCAAAGTGATTAATCTATTTATATGAAAGAGGAAAGCATATGTGTGTGTTTGTTCGTTTTTGTTTTTGTTTTTACATGCACGTCCACATCGTTGGACTTATGACGACCAAATTTGGCACAGTGATGGATTAGCACAAGAGGGAGCTAACGCCGTAAAAATTATTTTAAAATTCGAATTAGATTTTTGTTTATTTAATTAACTAACCAAAATAGAGCTATTTTTAGACGTTTTTCGCCAATAACTTTTGAAATACTTATGGTACGAAAATTATTTTTACATCAACTTAAAGATTTAAAAATATCTTTTTAATGATACCAATTTTATTGCTGTATAATGTTTTATTTAACTGTAATTAACGTTCCACAATTCATTTAACACTCAAATTACAACAATACTTTTAATTGTTATAAATTAAAAATCAAATTAATTTATTGTTGCATCAAATCCCTTATTCACGAGTTTTTACCACTGTTAAAGCTAAGAAAATATTGCTTTTTTTGGTCAAGGTGGACCTCTTACTTCCGTTGTTATTTCGTAGCAAGCACTTAACTCCCATTTTTATTGCGTAGCTTTTAAAATGCACTCAAACAGAGACAGAGACGCAGGAAAGGGTAAAAGAAAATCAACGAAAGACGTTACAGTGAAAAACTTTTTAATTATGTTTTAAGTGTTATAACTACATAGACTTGAAAATATTTCTACAACGATCAGCGCCTGGTTTATAAGTTAGCAATAAGTCAATTTTGCCTATAAAATTTTGGTCTCGAATTTAAATCTCCTGCATACGACGTTACTGTTTAGCAACGGATTCCAAGACTAGCACTTTTGGACGCTTTTACACCGGAAAGGGGTGTCAGGCAATGAGTCATACGAGCTCATTTCCGGAGTTCTTTGTTAGATCACGCTCAGTAAAATGTAAACATTACCCTTCCCTTCTTCACTTCCCCCCTATTTTGATGAAAACAACTCCGCCTGACGCATGCGCAAAAGAGCGTAGGGCTTCCGAATCCTTTGCTATACAATATATGTTGTTACAAACATAACAACATAGAAAACAATACAAAATAGAAAAAAATACGTAGGGAGAAAAAAAAACATAAGTAGCTGGAAGTGTGTGTCAGTCTGGGTGGATGAATTCTCAATTATTATCCTCTACAATGAGATTGTTCTCATCACGTATGAAACGCATTAGGAGTCGAAGTCGGGTTCTTGATAAGTTGTTTGTGAGAATGTTTTTCAACCACTGTAGAGGAGATACGCTTGAATGTACTAGGAGATTCCATGTGACATCACGGCCTGCCGCGGGAGATTATATAAAAAGAGCGCTTGGATGACGGGGTATGTTGATCGACTGGGATCGCCTTCGAGCGCGAACGTCTTTGGTGTTCTATCCGCTGTGCGAGATAGTAAGCTGTTAGACGCCGAGCTGTAGTAGGGTTGATCCATTGGGAACGACTTTAGAGTTTCGTCCGCAGCGTGAGCTAGAAAGCTGGTGAGCTGAGCGCTATTGAAAGTGCAGTTATTGTCCTTACTAGTTATTTGCTGACTGTTTGTGTTGTTAGATAACAAAGTACTGAACTGTTATTAACTGTGAATTGTTGTCTGTTTACATTGGTAATCTGTGCAAGAACTATTGCTTCCTCTGCCTGTGCTACGTGTTCTCCTGCATATTTGTAAATAAACCTTCATTCTCTATTATTCTGCGTGTTGGACTGTTTACACCATACACCCACGGAAAGACTTTTGCAACAATATAGGTTCCTTATTTATTTATGTTTTATATTTGAGTGTATTGACAAAACAGGAGCACGGTATATGAAAATATATGGATTCCGAGCATCGCCGGTTTTCAGCTAGTTGGAGCATAAAAGAAGTTTCAGCTAAATTTATAAGACTTAAAATGCAGTAAAACTTCGAACAACCGGTACTCGTTTAACCGTCAGTTTCTATTATCCGTCATCACCTGAAAACATAGGTTTATAGTATTGCAGTACATTTCTGTACATTATTACTCTTATATTGAAGTTCATATTGATTGCTTTGTAAAATTAAATACAATATGTATGTATTATTCACTTTTAATGGATTTTATTTCCATTTTCGTCCCGAGCTAGCAATGAAAACGCGCTACTCTACATATGTATTAAGAGATTTCGGTTATCCGTCACATCTCGGATCCGGACGGCGACGGTTAATAGAAGTTTACTGTATTTTCTTTTTAATTTGCGATGCTAGCTATTCAAAATCAAAACTTATAGAGCACGCAAATTTTCATCCTTGTACAGGATGATTTCAAAAGAATACCTTACATTAGAAAGGCTTTATCTTTACACTGAAACAACCGCCGTTCTCCTTATGTTCAGTTTTAGGAGATCCATAATCAATGGACTCAATGACTTTAATGTATCTTTTGAATGAGATGATAATGTAATTTATACTTATAAAAGGCAATGTTTGTATGTGTGTGTTTGTCTGCGATGTCCAGACGAATCTATCGCACTCACAGCCAAAAATTTGGCATACAGGTAGTCGTAATGGTGACTGAATGCATCTCGAAGTCGAAATTTTAAAATTTAATCTAGAAATTTTTTTATTCAATGTTTTGTGTTGTTCTGGGTGGTTTTCCGCACTAATTTCTCAATAGCATGATTTTGGATAATTGTACGAAAAAAATATATACACCATCGGAAAGACCACGCGATTTCCGTTATAATGAAGTTAGATTTGAATTTATAACGTAATTTACTGAATTTTGAGAAATTTTTAATAAATAGCCAGTTTTGCCATCGGAATGTTATTTTTGTTTTTAAATTTGTTGCATCCGACTTTCTAATAATACTATTATTTTCAATTTTTTTCAGCTTATAACTAGAACGGTTCTGTCGGATTTAAAACAAGAACGGTTAAAATATGTTTTCCCGGTTTTTTTAATTAATTTTTTCCTGGGCAAATAAAAGTTATTTTTCTCGAGCTAATTTTCTCCCGCGACACTTTTCCGGAACGCAGCTGGCTATGTGATTGGTTGAAAGGGAGGTGACGTCATAACCTTGAATTGGGTGACTGATTATTATTTTCGTCAGTATCTTAACATATTTATTCATCTTGCATGCTTTGCTTGCATAATAATTTTCCGGTTGCAATTTTTTAATATTGTTTATCGCGAAAAAAAAATAAGCGAGAAAATGAATAATGTTTATCTATGTTGTTTTATAATGTTGAATAATCTTTTGTTTTGATTTTGTTTTCAAAACTTTTTCATGTCATTGTGGGCGTTTTTTTTTTTTTTTTTTCATTTTGTTGAAGTCCTGATTCCACGGGCAACGCCGTGCGTGTACTGCTAGTAGATTATAAATTCAGACTATATTGATAGATGCCCCAATACGACGCAATTTTTAGTACGCAACGTCTTAATATAAGTAATTTATCAAAAAGTGCAGAACTCTTACAAGATTTTTTTAAAACTAGATTATAAAAATTTCAAAATATTCAATCAAAAAGTCGTTTTTAAGATAATCTCAAAATTTTTTTCTGATTAATTATTAGCAGAATTTAATTGCTTATTACATTATAGGAAGGAAAAAATTATATATTTGTCCCATCTTCTTTTATTAACCCTTAACTGGGGAGGTGAAAATTTTGAACTCAAATGGGGAGGTGCGGTCTACGAGACCGCATTCTTTAAAAATCCAAATAAAATTTTCTAATAAAAATTACAGTATGAAATTATTTCTTCTTTCGTTGACATGGATTACATATTGTTACAAAATCGTATTGTGGGTGTACGTGAATGCAGTACAATAAGCAGGATTTAAAAACATCAAGCTCTCTATTTTACAATTATTCTAAGCAAAGAAACGTAGCGCAAGTATTAACACAGCACTAGTAAAAATTCACAACAGAGACTACCAATAAATCTCAACATAGCGCTCAAAGGTTTCTTGTTAGTTCACCAGCTTGCTTTCTGATCAAAATCCAACTAACTCTTCTTGGCTTGAGAGCTTGCTTTTATACCTTTCAACAGGAAGTGACTTCATTACGTAGGAAGTGACATAATCTCTAGAAAGTTCAAGAAACCAGCAGAAATAGGTTGAAAGTTCGAGGTCCTTCTAGAAAATTCCTTTTGTCGCCAAAGTCGCCAACTTTGTCGTCAAGTCGCCAAAATGGTCGCCAAATTTGTGGCCAAGGTCGCAAACTTTATCGCCAAGTCGCCAAGTTTAGCATCTCAGAGAAAGGACTTTACAGCTTTGTAACAATATTTTCTTCTCCTCCAAGTTCGTGGTCTTCCAGGATTATCAATCTCTCATGGACATCCTCATCTCTTCCTACAATTCGCTTCACTGTCATTCGAAATTATCTATTTATTCTTAGATTTTCGATTCTTATTCGTATTTTGGGGATAACTAATTCTCTTTCAATGGTTTCTATTCATAACAGGGTGCAAAGAATAACTTCCATAAAAATGCATGTATTTACAATACTCATATCTAAAATTCTATACAAAATAGCCATGGGTCAATTCTGGAATTGGGATGATATCATGAGCAAGAGTTCTACCACTTCGTTTCGTTTCAAGAAATGACCTCTTAAAACGATATTTTCAGTAATAAAAACTTTCATGAAGAAGGTTAAGTTTCTTGTTGATCTTCTCCGTCTTCAAATTCAGATAAATCAGAATCAGTAGGATGGAACCTTTCATCAAAAACTACTCTGTACATCAATGAAATCACTTTCTACTTCATTTAGAAGTTTTTGAAGTTCTGCGACATAACGAGGAACAGAAGGTTGGATGATATTCCGAGGACTAAGCTTCAGTGCTTTCATAATATTGGAACACTAGAAGGGAGGTGCGGTCTCCTAGACCGCGCGGGAAAAAAATAACTGGAATATGGAAAAAAAAACAAGAGCAGAATCTTCCAGAAAATATACACGTGTATTCAAGTTCACAAAATGAGAAGCTACAAGACAAATCCATTCAATTGAAATAAAAATAGAGTCGGGGTGATGGTTTAACTATTTTTAGCGGTCTGTCTGACCTCAACTCCCCTGTTAAGGATTAAGTGAAAAAATTAAATGTATTCTGCTTTTCATTGTTATGGATAAACTCTTTTTGTAAATGCATTTCGTACGAATGGAAAATCGCTTCAGGCGAATACATGCTGCCCAACTAGTTACAAACAATAAGAGTTTCTTTCTCATTCTTTAGGTGATGAAGATGAATGTTATTAGAGCACTACTGCTAGATGTGCGTGGATGTCTATATACAGCAATTGGTGTTGTAAGTAGTTTCTTCCAGATAAATTATAAAAATTAAGCTGAATTATACGAGAAATCAACTATTTCTATGAGAATTACAGAAATTATACTTTGAAATTACAGCATAAAACACTGCAATTTCCATAAAAAAAAGTTGAAATGAAATATTCATTCGAAAGCATATGAGAAAAACAAATATGCAAACTACTTTCTGAATCAATACGTTAATGGCAAAAATTCATTACTTTAAATTCTGGAATTATTCATAGAAATTCTACTATTTAAAATTATGCTGATTAAAAAGAGATGGGAGGAAGTATGTAAAGTCTTCCCTTTTTTAAATCTTTTCTATACATTTATATGTTTCTGCCAATAAATATAATTATTGGATATTTTAATGGATTTTTTCCATTCTAATTTTTCGGTTTATTCCTTTTTAAGTTCTGAGAAAAAAATGTTAAAATGCGAAGAAGATGTAAATTACTCTTTTATTTTTTAATTTATTTATTTTCCATATTCAGCTTCTTTGTGGCGTTTTGCAATGGGAGTTAAAATAGCGTTAAATATCCTTTCATAGATGCTTCCTCTTTTCAAAGTTTTAGAATTTAATGGAAATAAAATTTTGATAGGTATCCATATAAAAAATTAATTGAAGCAATTTTTTAAAAAAAGACTAAGTAGAAACCTACTAAAACCTTTGCCAAAAAATTTATACAAAGGCAAGTTATAATTCTTTATTTTAAGAGGTTTCTTTTTTATATTCTTTATTCTATGGCTTCCATTTTCGATAAATATTCAGTAGAAACATTGCTTTTTTTAATAGTATTTACATTTTTTATTATCTTATAGCAGTTTATTTTAGTTGAATGGAAAATGTCTATGGATTGGTTGTAAATCACTTTCCAGCAATACATTCTTATTTATTCCTCTTCTAGTGGTAGACTATCAAACTGTTCATTATTGATGCCCCGGTGTGCAGAAGCTCTTGATTATAGTATGGATGAAATTGCATTTAGCGGACAAACAGCACGCAGGGCTCATTCTTTTTTACGGATCTTCTGATTCCTTCCTTTTGGGCCATTTCTGCTTTCTCAAGAGTACATCTCATGCATTCTCTCCAACATAAATTCATCAGAGGACCGCATTGAGGATGAGATGTGTGGGTGTGTGTGTATTGTATTCTGCTACATTTTGTCTTCTTTAGCGGGGAGCGCTGCAAAATTTTGACAGGCAGGTTTCCCTGTTCTCACATTCGAGTCAAAACTGTCTGAGTCGTTGTATTGCTTCGGCGACCCTCTCTTCCAGAATTAAAGGTTATCCGGTTTCAGGTGATTCTGGCATTTTGCTTCCCGGTAAAGTTTACGTCGCGCCCGCTCGTATTCGTCATTTTCCACGTCTTAACGTTTCTTCGATAGTATATATCCAGTGCGCATTACGACGATTTATTCCATTTTACGTTGTCAAAAAATATTTAATATGTAATAAGCCTGCTAATAATCCATCAATCCGAATAATTTTTCTCGAAAAACTTAGCCTTCAGTCTTGTGAAAAACAACTCACTTGCTCAGGCCAAATGGTGATCATCATGATGTCATTACCCTTGATAACTTTAAGTCTAAATTATACATTACAAAGGGAGAAAAGCAAATGGAGACAACAGCCAGCATTGAGGAAAGAGCATGGACATTGTTTGAATTAAAAAAACGATGTCAAAATCCATGAAATGCATTACGTGATATTTAGTATACTTTTGAGCGCCACTCTCAACAAAAGTTCAATAATTCGAACACCAAATGAAACAGTTAAAACTACGAAAGAAAGTCTTTGTTGTATAATCTTGGTTGTATTATCTATATATATTGCTTAAACCATTTTCTCAAAATAATATTATTAAATCATTACTTTCTCTAGTTTCAGTATCATTTTAGATTTTACCATGTACCGAAATTGTTTTTCAACTCTTGATAGGAATAAGTCGTTTTCCTGAACTGTGTCTTACAACTTTTGTAAGTATCTTATAATTGCCATAGTACAAGGAAGAAATTGATTGTGTCGTGAAAAGTACGATACGCATATATGCTCGTGTAAAAAAATTTTAGCGCTACCGCTGGAAGGTTAACCACTATTCTATAAAAAAACCGGGTTCTCAGGCTACCATTGCAAATGTAGGCAGCCGAATCCGCTGTTAATACATTCTTATTCTCAGCATGTTTCACACGCATATAATGAAACTCAGTCATGCTATACTATTCTTACTAATATATTAAAAAGAAATATTAAATTTACGTTCATCATGATTAAAGAGTCATTGAAAATCCCTGCGGTGATGTTTATTGTACATTATATTGTTGATCCATCCAAGCGATGTCTGATTTTAACTCCACCGAACGGCATTTCGTCTATTTTGACTGTAAATGAGTTTATTACGCAGTCTCGACCAAACGCATTGTCCGTTTCTCTTCGAATTCCGCATGAATGTTCTTTGAAATCATTAGAAACGACGTATATTCAAGGATATTTATTATTAATACCTTAAATTAAAATACCGAAATAAGAATTAAAGAATGAAAGAGTCAATGCCATGCATATATTGATAGCTTATAAAATATTCATTTCGAAATAAAAAAATTCTTGTTTCGTTTTACCATTTAATAAATCAATGAAAACTAATAAATTTAGGATACACAGAAGCATGCTGTGAAAGATTTCCAAACTATCATCTGAATTAAAAAAGAAAACCATTTCAAGTCAAATTGACTTAATACTTGTTTTTTTTGTATTTTCCCTGTATTATTTTTTTAAATACTTAGGGCTTCAAAGAATTTGTTATTGCCCTTTGCTTCGAAATAAAATATTAAAATTATATCAAATCCTGTCATATGTTTTTACATCTTCTCGTTGTTTTTCAAAATGTTAAATGATATTTGCCTGGAAAATCTTTTGATGTCTAAGAAGTCGCAGACGGGAAGAAAATTTTGTGTTGCATAAGCAACTGATACACCTGCTAAAAAATTCAATAACTCTCTCTCACTTCACAAAAGGCATATGCTATTCTTTCATATATTTAGACCTTTAAAATCTGATTTTTTTAATGCCAAGTCAAATTGTAAAATCATTGATTATAATTCTTTTGATGCTTTTCTAATCCAATGAGCATCTGATCCCAATTCATATTTAAATTTCTATGTCACATATTTTTTCATTGATCCTATTAGTCTGCATAGCTGCGAGGCATATGAAGAAAGCATTTATTTGTTTAACTTATGCCACTTATTCTTTTTTTTCACTTTTTTCTTGCACTATAATACTAAGGTGACCAATATTTGACAATGGAAAGGAGGACTCAAATAAATTGAAGAAATATATCGTAAATAATAGAAAATATTTATTAATTGCAATAATAATACAGAATACTTTACTACGACAAATGCATAGGAAAAACGTTTGTAACAATAATCATTAATATGTTTACATGCCTATTAATTATTATTTAGTACAGTACCCTTCCATTGAATGAGTATTTTTTGTGTAAGTGTCATCTTCGCACAATATATTGGATTGTAGATTTGTAAATTCAGTGGCGAATCCAGGATTTGGGTCTGGAGGGGGCTGAGGTCCTAAAAAATTTGTATCGTAGTGACGAATGTCAAACCGCATGGCTGATATACAAACCAAAACACTTTAACTTTACAGGCTTTCCTCTCCTGACAATAAGAATAATAAAGAACACTACAATATTTTCGATAATTTAATAAAAAATACAATGAAATAACTGACCAAAAAATGTTTTCGACCGCGCCAACGCTACAAGTGCGAGTGGGATGACTAGAAAAGTAGGAAAATTTTCGAGCCTGTCAAGTCAGGAAGCAATGTTGTCACGATTTTATTACTATTCTTTTAAAATGAAAATTAAGATCAAACAGTTGTAGTGATTTTAAATTAAATCAAGAATTTTGGTTTAGCTCTGGGGGGGGGGCTGCAGCCCGATAGCCCCTCCCCTGGATTCGTCACTGTGTAAATTAGTCTTCAAAAAGAGTCTTAAAAGTGGTACATGTATAATAACACTTTTCGAGGGAAGAGAAAGAAGGACTGTAATTCCCAAAGGAATATGATTGGTCACTTTAATAACACTCTTTTTCCGTTTTATAGAATTATCTTTAACGATTATAAAATACCTCTGACTGATTTGCAATTTTATTAAATTCTTCTTCATCTGTTTCCCCTGTGGCAGTATACTTCCAGATGTATAAGAACTGTATCACACAAGTGTATCTAAACATTTTACCATGTAAATGATTGCTATAATGCAAAATTGATAAAATGAGTAATCAAACTAAAAGCAATTTGAGTGGAAAGTTTAAAAAAAGCACGATTCTATTTATAAGAAAACTACTTCTTTCATCCAGTTTAAAACGGACTGAAATTTCTTTAAAATATTGCATTAAAGTAATTTCTTTATTGAATGCATATTCATATTACGAAAAAATAATTAGCACCAGAAATGCAACTCGATTTAAAAATGCAGCCTATATATGAAGGTTATATTGCGTGACTTTCCATTTTATACAGAATCTTTAAGGTAAAAAAAGATAATATTGCAGCGACAACACAAAAAATAACATGAGCTGTTTTCATATATTCAAATTTTAATCAAGTTGTTACATGACAGATTTTAATGTTCTAGCAATGTGCCTTCATAATCTGCAGCGAATTTCGAATAAACTATTTTTTATTATTATTTTCAAAATATTTATAATTATAGATACTGAAGAAAAGTTAATCTTACTAGCCGCATTTAGGGTTAAAAAATAATTCCAGGTAACTAAAAATTCTAAAATACACGTCGATGCATTACATCTTCGCTATACAAAGTATGGAATTTATTCAGTAGATTTTAATCGAATTATGTTATTAAAAATAAAGGTATGTGTTATTGTTATCCGGGATATGTAACAAGAAGTAATAAAACTGAACTGACAGAGATTCAAGTCTTAAACATCCTGAACTAAAGATTTATTGTACAGTCACTAAATCACACGACCATTACTTCCTTAAAGAGTATTTGGTATTTTTTCCAAAATTTTGTTGTTTTTTCATCCTAAATTAAAATAATGAAATATGAAAATAATATATATATGAATGAAATATGAAATATTGATGCCACCAGATCAGAGTCATCATCAACCCCCCTTCTGTGAGAAGATTTCTCTAATGGGAAAATTTCAAGTGTCGTTCAAGCACAACTTCCAGCTGATTCAGTATGTTCAAGAAGCAATTATTTACATCTACAGCATTATTAAGCCCCATAATAGCTATTATTTTCTACATCGCTTTCGCACTGAACTCGGAAAATGAAAGCTCCGCGAACAAAATCCTTTAGCGTCGTCTCTTGAAGAGAATTAATGAGAAAACTTTTCTAGAACTTCCCAGAATCTCAGTGAAAAGTAGAAATGTGAGAAGTTTCAGTTTCCAAATTCTTCCTCATAGCAACATATCTAAAGAGAATGTTTGATCCATAAGAAGAAAATGCAGAAAAGAAAATTCTCAACCTCACTTCTTCGATCTCAAATTTCGCCTTCTTCTGTTTCGGTTAAGCTTAAAATAACTACAAACCATTTAAAATAATTACAAAGCATTTTAACAATTTCTTTAAATTTTTTAAAGTTATGATTGAATCGGGAGTCAATCCTTCTTGTGATAAAACTTTTGTCATCCACAAAATTTATTTTTCATTAACAGATTTGCAACATCTTTTCCTCTTTACGTCCTTTAAGAATGTTTTATCTGTCAAAATTTATTGAGAAAAGCATTATATTATTTTACCAATGTTTTTGTATTTTATTAATAGTTTATAAAATCTCGTACACTCTTATATATGTGTCTAAATTGCTAGAAAAGCCTATTCCTAAATATCTATAAGAATTTATATGAACTAGATGATTTCTTTTGTTATCTTTTCCACATTAAATTTCACATTTCCACATCCAAACATGTTAAACTGATACACAGTTTTGGAAATATTTAAATTCTAAATTAAAATGAAAAAAAATATCTTAGCTCCTTGATAATATCCAAAAATATAGCATGACATAAACCAGTAACATAAAATCGAAAAGAATAAAGCTAGGAAAAAATCATGAGAATAATAATACTCGATATTAGAATAACAAGATGCAACACATACTACTCCTTTGACTTTTTTCTTTGTTGAAGAAATGTAGACCCGATGCCCCACACTGGGTACAGAAATAAAAAAATTCATTAATGGTCGAAACTCTTCCTATTTCGTCTGAGTTATAGTTTTGTAGCTCACCCTTAATAATGATTTATTTATTTATTTTTATTTTATTTATTTATTTGATTTTTTAAGGTAATTAAACATTTTTTACATTTCTATATGTTTTTCCTCTCGTAATGGAACAGAATGTTAAAATTAAATCATGGGAAAATTTTTGAAACTATTTTACGCATGAAAGTTATGAAAGTATTTCTTACGCTTAGATTGGTTTATTTGCATTGCATATATGTATTACTACTTCTTTATTTCAACTGATCTCATAAATATTTATTGCAATTGTTTCTTGTCTGAAAAAACAATTACTTCCATATATTAGGTTTCTAAAAACCTGAAAATTACTTTTCCAAAAAGTAATTTTCTGGTTTATAAAAGCCTATTTTTCCAATTTCTTTGCTATATGGAATTATTGGAATCTAAACATAAATTTCCTTCCACATAGCATTTCAATGGTTTTTTACTCTTTGTTCTTTGAACAGGAAGAGGTTGCTAGATTTTCCGGATGTTTGTGCTATATTTCATTTTAATTCTTATAATTAATTGCAAAAACCATATTTTTTTTAAAAGGAGTCACTGATAAAATTAACAAAGTAATTAGCAGTATTGTAAATTACTTTTGGTGAGAGAAATATTTAAAAAATTGACTTTTTTTGCTATTTTATATTACTTCCTTAAAATGAGGCAAAATGAGACAACAAAATTAAAGAAAAACATGAAATGCCTCTAAATTATATTGATTAGTATTTCAGAAAGAGAGCATGAGATAAAAATACCGAATTTCAAATTTAAATTTAAAAAATACAAAAGTATGGCAAAAAAGAATAGGACAGTAAATATTTAAAGAAGGTGAAAAGTTGATTCGAAATTAGTGGCAGATTTAACATTGAAATTAAAATATACATTTGAATCATATGTGACGCTACGATAGAGTTTATTTCTACATTATTGTGTTTTGAATTAAATACCTTTATAATAAAACTATATTTACAATTTTCATTCATTTTTACTAGAATCTATCCTATTAAAATTCGAAAGTCAACAGACGTATGTATATATGTCCTTCTATCTTCTCACGAACCACTGAATCCTGAAACTAGTCGTAAGTATCAAAGGAAGGAAAATAATCCAAGGAATCCATTTCGACTATTTAAGTTCCGAAATTGTAATTAGTTAAAAAGATATTAATTAAAAACGTCAAAATGAATGAAATTGACGCGCTGCCATCTATTGGCAGCATGGTGAATTCATTCACGGCGGATTCGTTTTTCTCCCATTATTAGTTTTCACATCCGGTGTTGCATTTTTTCGTTTATTTGACGGAAGTTGGTATTTCTTTTTGAGCGAGCTTCTGTGTATGAATTTATTAACAAGGGACAAAAATCGTTTTCCTGCATTTTTCTTTCTTCTTTCTTTGTCGTACGGCGTTTCGAAACATTTACGTTTGTTGGGGGAAAATTTTTATTCATTTTTATCCGTTTTTCTTTTCATTATTATTCAAATACGGGCAAGACGGAAATATATGTTTCTGGTGTTTAATTTATCAGTTTGGTGTACTATGAAATCGTTTATCGTTTCTGTATTTTAGTTCGTTTTATTTTTTTCTTTTGCAAAACAAATATCATGCTAATCTGTTTTAATTTATAAGCATAAGAATTCTCGCGTTTTCATTCAAACCAAACTGCTTTAAGGTAGTAAAAAGGCTAGAACTGAAAGTTTTAATCCAACAAGAGAGGATTCAAAACTGATTTACGTATGAAAAGCAGGGGCGGGCATATGAAAAAATGTGGATTCCGAGAAACGCTAGGTTATTAACTATAAGGTAATTAAAAGGTTGGATTTACAAATTTTAATTAAACAATATAGGATTCAAAGTATTTTTTACGTTCTGAAGGGAACGTAACGTTTACGTAAACGTAAAAAAAATAAACCGGAGGCGGAGATGTGAAAATTAGTAATAAAAAGATTAGATTTGAAAGAATATTTACATTTGTTGGGGAAAGTAAGTGACAATATTTGTTGGGAAAAAAACGGAGCCGGGCATAGGAAAAAATATGGATCCCAAGGCCTCACGTGACCTCACTTCTCCCCGCCCGGGAATATCGCATTATTCAAGATTGCCCGTTCAACGCCGGGCTATGGAGCTAGCCATCTTTAAAAGTACATTATGTTTACAATATTTATTCGTTTTCACTTTCTAAATTTGTAAAAATTATCATAGAAAAAATGGAAAATAAAAATAAAAATTATATTACTTAAAACTCAAGATCCAACTGGAATTTTGGCTTTAACAGTCTCATTCAGCAGAATGTATGTTTTAAAATTTTAAGCAAAGATTGCAATCAAATTCTAATCTTCTTGTCTTTATTTACATTTATTCAAAGTTTCAAATGACCATAACAAGTATTTTGATAAATCTCGAGCGTATTGCATTATTTGCTCTCATTTATTTAAACATGTTTAGTTTAATAATTGGTTTCGCCTTTAACCATAAATTCGTTAGGTAAAACATATTCATATGGAAGATGCTTGTTAATAATTATCCTGCTAAATTCCTTAGAATACTAGGCAAGCAGATTTAAACTCCACATTAGGATTGTTTTTTTGAATATTTATGGTCAATATCCAGAGAAATAAATTCATGACCAAATATTTATTTGAGTTTACTCTGCGAATCTATATCAAAACAGTACTGTTTTTCCATATATCATTGGGTTAAAATAATAAATAATTTTGTGTCTCGAAATGGTGATTAGTATGAAATAAATCTCCATATATATTATTTTTCCGGTTTCGAAGAAGGAACTTAAATAATATAAAGGCCATGTTTCAAGATTATTAGCAATAAACAAAGAGCTTAAATTGAGTTTCTCCTCCGAAAAAATATAAATAATAAACCCCACAGTTTTCAATATACCAATAATTAAAATGAAAATCATATCCACATTTTTTATTCTTCTGTTCTTGAAAAAGTGTTTTAGCAATATATGTTTTAGTATTCTGTCTTGAATTTTCATTTACAAGTTTTTCTTCATGCAACCAGATATAACAGCCCGGTTAATACATGCTTTAAATTATTGAATCTGTTTTCCATCGAAACAAAAAGCAGCATCTATTCCCAATCATGTACCATAATAATAATTCCGAAAAATAATAAATGCAACCATGTCTCATTTCCTGGCGAATGACTGAAGACGCATTTTTGTCATTAATCATCTCTCTTCTTATTTCCTTATTTATTCTGACGATTTCATAGAATATTCGTCGAGAGGCTTATCAACAAGATATTACCAACAGAAAATGCAGAAAATTCGATTCGCCGTGTTTTAATAACGTTTTTATTGTATTAGAAAAAGAAAACCATTTCTATTATTTCATGAGATTCAGAACGCAAGGAAGAAGGTGAAAAGGAATGATTTTCTTCTTCTTTGTATGCTTTTTCCGGAATACGCAAACAGAAGAAGTAATCAGAGA
>BGPR01008640.1:40854-62346 GCA_013235015.1 Araneus ventricosus | reverse complement strand
TGGGTGGGTGTGTCGGGCGGAATGATTCTGGCTTTGGTTTTCTCTGCAAAGTTCATTAGTTGTTTACCATATTTACAGTTCCTTCTGCAGTTCCAGTTGCGGTGTCTGGCATTTAGGTCCCCGGCAATAAAGATGGCTGAGTTGTAGGCATAAAGTGATTCGAAGTCTAGTGCAGAAAGGGCGTCAGTATCGTATGGGGGTCTGTAAGCTGAAACAAAATTAATCGGCAGAATATCGACAGATCTAAGTGAACATTTACCACCTAGGCGGCAAAAGATCATTCCTAATGAGGGTGACTACATCATTGATTGAAAATAATAACATATCGTAAAATCTTTTGAATAGAATCATTTGAATTTGAAGAAAGATACGACATTACTTTCCGGTTCCCCTAATAGTAAACATATAGTTGCGAGCACTCGTTATTTTTCTTCCATGCCACCCATAATAAAGAATTATGTTTTATTTTCTTTTAATGTTTCAGAAATACCATGAATTCCGGAGACACTTCAAATCGCCCTGACAGTGAGCGACGCCAAAGAATTTTTGATGATTTACCGCCGTCTCTACTACACATTGCGTTTTCATTTGCTATAGACGGTAGTCCTCGGCGTTCCACAGAGTCGTCAAAGCATGAAAACACTGGATCTGAACATACAGGAGTGCTTTACTCGTCAAGGAACAATCAAGAGCGCATCATCCTCAATGACACCGAAGTTATTCAGATTCTTCCAGAACCTACTAATGCCATTTATGAACCGTAAGTCATCAATTTTTATAAAAAAAATTAACCAAAAATTGAATTGTGAAAATAAATTTTAATTTCAATCTTTCAAAAATTAAATGTTGAAGCTATTTCAAACAAATGTCGCAGATTTTTTGACGATTTACCGCCCTCTCTACGGCACATTGTGTGTTCAATTGCTATGGGCGACAGTCCTCGGCGTTTCACTGAGTCGGCAAGACATGAAAACACTGGATCTGAGCACACAAGAGTGCATTACTCGTCAAGGAACAATCAAGAGCGCATTATTATCAATGACAATGAAGTTATTTAGATTCTTCCAGAACATACTAATGCCATTTATGAACTGGATGTCATCAATTTTGATAAAAAAAAATTAACAAAAAAAATTCAGTTTTGAAAAAGGTTTAATTTGTATCTTTCAAAAATTAAATGTTGAAGCTATTTTAATTAAATGTCGAAGAACTTTTGACTTTTAACAAGGTCTTTATACCACACGAAATTATAGTTATGAACAATGGTGTTCTTCCTCCTGATTCCCAGTCTGAAAGGCGTGCTAGATCAGAGGGATTGAGAGTGCATTACTCAATTGTCAAAAATGGCGATGAAGTTCATCAGATTTTTCCACCGCCTACTAGAGCAATTTCTTGATTGTAAGTCATCAATTTTTATTTTTAAAAAACTACTGATAAACCTGGCGTTGCACGGGATAAAAATGTTTTAAATCTAAGTATTTAATAACACTTTAAACTTAATTAAACTGTTTTTCGGAACATCGTCTTTCGTTGAATTTCATTCGCCCTTTCCCGTGTCGTCTGACCCCTCGGTCAGCAGCTCAGTCCCTCTCTTCTTTTTGTCTCAGTCCTTTGAACTGCCTGGCGAGAGATTAATAACCCATGAATTATATTTTATGTCTCCATCATTGCTAAGTCGACAACAAAAACTACCTCCATATAATGAGTTTTATTATCATCACTCAAAGTACCATTCTCTTCTTTTTGCTGTTTAAGTACCTGACGGGAGAAACACCGCATAATGTTCCTTCCTTTCCTCCTTAGGTCCTCTCCATTCAGTGGGAATGGAACTCAGCACCTATGAATTACTTTATACACTTATTAGGATCATTAAACATTATGTGAAAATTAAACGAAGTATCGCATACAGAGAGTAGTTGAATTGGATTGATGTGCCTTTATATCAAAAAGTGTGAATGCGTGCATGCTATGAAATAAAAACGGAATTAAAAATTATGTTTGACAGTAAATCTGAAAGCAATATTTTTATCATATCTATAACAGTTGCAAAAACATGTTAATGAAGTATTTGACTAAACAATAAAATGCGTTTGTATTTAATAACTGCAATAGAAAACATCATTACAAATTATGTTTACAAGAATTTTGAAATGCTTAATTTAAATTAGAGAAAAAATTGTACGGCGATTAAAATTGGTATCATTAAGAAGATATTTTTTTGCTATTGAAGATGTTATAGAAAACATCTGTGTGCATAATTACTCCGAAAGAAATTGACAAAAAAAAAAAAAACCAACTGAGCGAGAAGGTCATAAAGTGGCCTAATTTTTGGTATTTAATTAAACATCTTAAGATCTAATAAAAATTTTGAAAATTGAAAATAGTACGGATGACAAAGAAATTTTCTTGTGACAGACAGACACATGCATTTTCTGCTTTATATTATAGATTTAAGCAACAAGTGAGTAGTAAAATGGGGATTTAATCGCAATTTTTCAAAAATTAAATATTCAAAGGATGTTAATTAAATGTCGAATAATTTTCGATGACTTACCAAGATTTTTATACCACATTAGGTTTTCTAGCATTTTGGAAGATGTTGTTATTGATGATTCCCTGTCGCAAGGAAACTCTGGATCGGATAGTATGAATGTACATTATTCAGCTGATAAAAATGGAACTGTCGGGTAAGATAACAATTTTAATTGAAACAATTTAATTAACAATGCACAAAAAAGAAATATGGAGGTTTTCTTTTTCATTTCTTCAAAAATTAAGTGTAATGCTGATAAAAATTGCGAACAGTGATTGAAAAACTTAAATTTTTCCATGTCTTTTCGGCGTTGCAGAATACCATTTTTCACCAAATGCTTAATGTCTTCTGAATAATGCAAAGGATTTTAATGAGAGATACTTTGAACTTAATATAAAAGAAAGCAAAACTAGGATATTTCAATTGACTTGACTTGACTTGAATTATATCTCAGAGAGATACGAGGTTTATGGATTTTTAGCAACAAAGTCTGTTATCACCTAGTTAAAAAATATTCAATCCAAAATACGTTTGAATTTGCCTAAAAATAATGTAAAATTGCCATCAGGAGATCGACTAGAAAAATTGCCGATCCAATTCGGTCAAGAGAAAAAAGAAATGGCACCCTCCTAGAATGGCCTCCATATTCTTTTTCCGATATTTTTATTGCAAAATATTACTTTGAAAAAAGAAGACATTGGCAAATCTTGAAGTGTCCATAAGGCTTTAGGTTGTTAGTTTTTCTAACGCCATTAATTATCTTTGTTTTTATGGACCTGTCAAATATTCGGTATATCAAGCAGATTTATAGGAATGCTTAAACCATTTTTCAAAAATAAAAATAGTAATGATCAGCATTTCAGAAACTGATAACAAAAAAGAATCCTACTTTTAAAATGTCCTTTTAATTCACAATATATCATTATCTGTATTTCATTTTAAAGAAAAGTGTGTATGTAAGCATCGGTATTGGAAAAAGTTCAGTGTTTATTTTAGTAGGAACAAAAATAATGTTGAGACTGTATGTATCAAAATAAACTTTCCTGGACTGAGAAAATTTTGAGTCTGCGACAGCCACTAAACACTTCTTGTTTCAAATCATCTTCAATATTTTTGCTCTATTAAAAAGATCGGGTTTAAACAACAAATATTAGTTAAAATTCAATAATATATCGTGTTTTAAATGACAATCGCATGTATTTTCCTCGCTGTAAATATTATGATTAAATTTGTTTGAGAAATTCGGTATTTTATTCTCTTCCAAATAATGCATAGACGTTAGTGTGAAATAACATTCTACAAAGGGGTGGAACGAACTGATACTGCAAATCATTTAGATTTCCAAAGACGTTCCAGGTATTTGGCTCCTGCCAGCAAACAATATCAATTGTTTTGAAATTGAAAGAGGTAACTATTTGCAGAAATAGGAGTCAAAGAAAACTCAAACTCAGATTGATAAAAAACTAAGAAATTTATCTTTGCGGCCAGTCCGCGGAGTATCGAGGGTAAGTGGATCCCTGGTTTAATCCCCCCCCAATCTCAATCATTGGTTTAGGATGTTCAAACGGCACCCGGCCCTATTAGCCCAAAGATATTGCACGATATTTTTGCTACATTGTTCGATATTCTGAATGCGGAATGATTAATTTGTGAAGATATCATAGTAAGTACCCGGCGAAAATAGCCCAAGTCACATGAACACCGAAAAATAGCCCGTGACGAAATTGCCCCGAGAAAATGTCTCAAGTCAAAATAGCCCTGACAAAATAACAAAAATTCAAATTCTGAATAAATGCCGGGGCTATTTTATTCGAACATTTGTACATTTTATAGTTGAACATTTGCACAATCGAGAACAGCTGTACATTTTATTGTTTCGCCGGGGCTATTTTGTCGGGCCTCTTATGGCTTCGGCTGTTTGGACTGGTCACGATCTTAGTAATGTTGTAGAGCACTGGTGAGCATATTTTCATTTCTGATCTCCATTTTGTATGAAATCCTGGCGCGACCCACGTTTATTGAAGAAAAGTATAGTAATTTTTATTGTCAAATAAATTTCTTTGAAATTGGCTGCCCACAAAAATTTGTCGACCCACGGTTTGCGCAACACTGTTGCAGAGCATCTTGTGCTATTAGGGCACGGTATTATTTTTTCTCTCTCAAGTCGTATTTGGCTTTAAAAGTGACATGAACGCCTTAAAGTTTTTCTCCTTGGCATCCAGGGTATCTTTCCCCCCTGGGGGTATGCCCCCGCCTACACCGCCACTTCGCCAATTCTAAGAGATCTGAATTTGATCCTTAAGTAAAACCAAAAAATTTTAAAACCAACATGGAAAGTTGTACATTTTATTAAAATATTATGCTTGAATAATGCACTTATTAAAGAAGTGATAATAAATTTATATGGATTCATAAATGATTTTAAATATTCTTTTTTTTTCAATTCTTTATAGAAGACCATGGATTTGGAAACTGTTGACTCATGAACAATGCCTCTATCGGGTCGGAATTCTGTTACTTTGCATCGTCATTATCGGTATTCTTTTATACATTAAACTGACGATGTCTTAGAGTTAGATTGACTTCGGCATATCTGTAAATTTCTCATTGGTGTGTAATGACTGGCTGAAAGCTGTAAATAAATACTTATTTTCATGTACTACTAAATGCGTAGTTTTGTGTACTACTGAATAGTTTTATTTATGTACTAATGTATACTTATTTTATGTACTACCTTAATTAATCCCTATTTTTTAATCCTACATTTTATCAGAAATCTTTTTCTTTCGTATAATTGCTTCGAATTAAATGCAGACTAGGTATCAAACTGTCAAGATTTATGTCAATACATGACTACTTAATGGTTTTTAACCCACTGAAATACAATTATATTTAAACGCGTTTTCCAATAAAAGCCGCAAGTGTATTTTTAATAAATTTAAACTATTTGTTTGATTTTGGGTTTTTGAACAAATTCTTAACTTAGAAATTAAATGACACGCACTAAAAGTATTAAAATTGATGACATATCAAAGCTACCCCTATTCACATTTTTAACACAAATCACGAAATAAACAAATATCCTATTAAAGAGCAATATATCTTTCTATTATTTCAAATTTAAAGTATATATTAATTTTTGTAAAGAAATTTTCAATTTCCTACTTAATTCTTTTGTCAAGAAATTTAATGCTACAAGAATTTCATTGAAGATTAATTAGGTTTTAGTATCATGCGGACCCTTCTTGGTCGGATTTTTTTTCGAATTTCCTTGCCAAAAAAAAGCATTTTTTATGGCTGAAAATTCATATATGTTCCGTCCTGAATTCGAAAATGCAAAACAATTTTGTCAGTAAGCTGTTTCTGCTTCACCCACTGATGGTCAGTGGCGGACAGGGTCTAAAATTTTTATTGCTGTGAGTCATTAAAGACCCTATCACATCTGCAGTGCTTTTTCAAATTACTGTGATGCATTTCAGCATAATATGACGAATTGTAGAGACATCCTTCTTTATCAAAAATAATATATTTATTGGACGTCTACCACAGCACAAACATATGAAACAAACGCATACACTTGCATCACAAACGTTACAATCACTCACTTATGACATCGAATTCCATGTTCATTTTATTATTTTTTTCAGCTGTTAGGCAACGTTAGCAAAAAAACAAATATATGGTTGCCACACTATTTTTATAACCTTTAGAAAAGAATTAATACCAAACGGTATTTTTAATTAATTTCTTTTTCAGCCAAACGATATTTTAAATTTAATTTCTTTTATGAAGAAACGATTTTTTAATCTAATTAATATCTTTCTTTAAATATTTTAATAATTCTACAAATATATATTTTTTTATTCGGTACGAATATCACATTACATTTTTTAATTTAATTTCTTACAAATATAATAACCGAAATTAATAATAAATAATTTAATAAAATCTATCCCTAATTTAAAAATATGTTATATTTATTACTAATTACAGTATACACTATTATTGAAAGTAATACCAAATATGAATAGAGTTTAATGATTGAATATTAACTAATTTTGGTGATTCTATAGAATACTGCATTTTTGTAGCTATATTGTAATTTTGAGAGTTTTTTAAACCAAACTGAAAATAAAGGGCAAATTAGTTAACAATTTCAATTTTTAAAAAATCCTTACTCTCAAAGATTATCAATTCAAAATACAGAAGTGTATTACATGTGGTTCCCTTCATTAAGAGCAAGTCAGCAAACTGTTGGGTTCATTAGATGACTTTGCAAATCTATCAATAATTACCCTGCATCCGAATAATTAACAATTCCATTTCAATAGGGAGAAGAATAATGGTTTCCAAGTTCTCCTCTGTTAATGAATTTCTTAATATCGTCATGATCTTTACCTTCCAAATTTCACTAATAACATTAATTATTCCACACAGATTTCGAACTCCTTAAAGACAAAGTTCTTTTAAATTTAATTTAATATTTTCAATCCGTGCAGGTCAACGAGGATACAAACCGTAAGTGAAAAACAAAATTTCTGAGTAAAAGAGTAAAAAAAAAGGATAATGGTCCGCATTATATAGAAATCTCAAACCACCTCGAATATAATTAGAACTATTATCTAAATTAACTCTAAATAAATATGAAGATAAAGCATCATGGATAATTAAATATTTGTCGGTAATTTATCGGTTATTATTACCATTGAGCAAATCGTCGCTTTACAATGAACTCCACCTATCTCAATTTTTTGAAATTTCAAAGAGGAAGATAAAACTAACATTTCGTAACCAATCTATACTTATAAAAGGCAATGTTTGTGTGTGTGTGATGTCCAGACGGATCTATCGCACTTAGAGCCATGAAATTTGGCACACAGGTAGTAATAGTAACTGAATGCACCTCAAAATCAGAATTTTAAAATTTAATCTATTTTTATTTAATATTTTGTGCTGTTTTGGGTGATTTTTCGCACGTTTTTCGCCGATCCATGAAAAATAATGATCGGAAAAAAACAATCGATGCGCCACCAAACAGAGCAATCAATTATTGTTTTAATGACGTTTGTTTTGAAAGTCTAACGTAATTTCCTGAATTTTGGGGAATTTTTAACTAACAGTCAGTTTTCGCATGAAATTTTAAGATTTCAAAATCAAATGACTCCATCTCACGTTCTAATTTCGTTATATTTTGAAAATTTTTTGAGCTAATAAAATAAACGTTTCGCCTTCCTTTAGAACAAGAACGGTCAAAATACCATTTTAAGTCGATTTTTAATTAATTTTTAATTGATGGGGTTAGAGATGGTTTTTTTCGAAAGAAGATCTATTTTACGAAAATCCAGTCTCTTCCAAGTGTGCACCATCTGGTGGAAAAATTAGAGCTATTGCTTTATTTGGCATCCTGCCATGAGCGAGGATAGACACGGAATATGTTGAATTACTTTTATTGCTTTTGTCTGAATGAACTATCACACCGTTTAAGGGTTTTTCTCTTTTTGGTATTTTTTCTTTGTGCGCGTCTGTGTGTTATGTTCTGATCAATTTCGCATTACACTTCAAGCTCACGATAGACCAATTTTTAATCTAGGTGGGGGAATCGCGTTTTGAATTATATTTTTATAGTTTTGAATTCTTTGTTTTATGTACTTATTGATAGTCAAGCATAGAAGTTTGTTGAAAACACATGTTGTTTATGCTTTCTGTTTAATAACGATTTTCAGATTGCAATTTTTTAATATTGTTTTGGATTAATGCACTCTGTACTGTTCTCCTACAGCTAAAATGTCATTATCGCGAATAAAAATAAGCGGAAGAATCAATAATGTGTATCTTCTGTTCTGATTTTGTTGTCAAAACTTTCTTGTGTCATTGTGGGCGTTTTTTCTTTCAATTTGTTGTAGACCTGATTCCACGGGCAACGCCGTGTGCGTATTGCTAGTAATGAATATTTCTAAATTCTTTTAACATCCGACATTAAGATGAGACCAAATGTTCCTACCATACGTGGAAAGAAATTCAGAAATACTCTTTACTGGTTGCGAAAAGCTCAAATTTTTTCCTCCTCTTTGAAATTTCAAAAAATTGAGATAAGTTCGTGGAGTTGTTTGTTAAGCAACGATATAATCTCTCATGCGTTTGGCGGGTAAAGAATATTTCCAAAATTCACTAAATTTTAGGGAAATGTGTTGTTTACAAGTCTCTTTGATAAGAAAATAACAGATTGGAATTTCTAATATTTTATCACATTCTGTGGTGATCTTAGCAAAACGGCCTGCAATTCCTAAGCTTTCCGAGTATTTACTTTGACCAAGTTGAGACTGACAAGACTTGGAATACAGAAATTTTACTTTTCACGTCTGCATTCTACAAATTTATATTTCATTTCAGGACTTTTTAAATTTTACGACTCAAAACAAACTGTCAGTGAAGACAGTTTTGTTTTGACTCCTTGCATCTAGGTCCACCTTACTCCAAAATTAAATGTCATTAACTCTCTCTACAAAGCAAAATTAAATGAGTCCAAACTAAAGGAATGAATCGGTAGTAATGTAATATTTTTAAAAGATGCTCACCAAATATTCAATTATATAACCAACTCTGAACCCATGAGTGTTATATATGACAGAATTTAATCTAAATGATTAAATTTCTCCTTTGCATTGTTAACATCACTTTCACGTTTGAAATAATAAAAATATGAGTAAAATTATTTGACTTTAAATTTTATAAGTTAAATTTTTCGCATACGGTTTTAGCGACAACGCGTAAAAGAAAAATGCCCTCCGTTAGTAGGACATCACCAAAAAAAATGGCGTTCCACGTTTCGAAACAATCACGATTCAGAGAAGACAACTCTGATTTTAAATGCGTTCAAACAGCGTTTAAATAATGGTTTCAAGTTTTTTTATTCCCCTCTGGGACAGAATTTCTTTTTTCTCCCTTCCTTTCCTATATCTTGAAATTAAACATTTCATAAAATGTGTGAAGAAAGCATATAAATTATTTCAAAGGAATGAATAATTTTATCTAGTGATCATCAAGAGAAAATAACGGTAGAGAAAATGGCCATTTTCTCATCCTTTAGTTTCTGAACTCATAAAAAGACTGTCAATATGGAATTTATATCAAATACAGGTTTTCCTTTATCAAGTTATGCAATCATATTAAGCATAAGTTTTCCTTTATCCAGTAATCACGACTATGAAATTCAAATCAAGTATAGTTAAGTTCCTTAAAATACGCCTGCATTCAAAGAAGCATCATTTAACGATTGAAATGAAATTAACATACCTTCGCTCATTTTGTTATCTCACTAAAAACTAATAAGTCAATTGTATGTTCAATTTTGATGTTTTACTTCAATGATATTTAAATTATTATGGAAATTTAGTTTTCATTATATATTGTCTTTGGAGATAAAAAATAAATGCAAATGAAATTTGCATGCCTTTTGTGAAACAAAATCCATAAGTGTGATTGATGCGTACGCTTCTTCCTTAGCGTAGCTCCTCCGGATAGGTTAGGGAACCAGCGGGAGTGTTCTCCCCTAAACTTTCTCGTATACTTCTCGAAAAAAGGAGCTGTTTCCCCTCCCCACGCGTGGATAAAAAAATTCGAACCTATTGTAATCCAGGATCCAATGACTATCAGAAAATATTTAGGTAAAAAATCAAATTCGAAGAGATGCGTTCCGATTAAATGTACCGATTTCTACTCTTTCTTCGCTCAAGGACAATCCTTCCGCGTGCACAAATTGCTACCAAGTACGCATGCGCATGGAGAATCGGATGAAAAAAAAGCGCCAAGCAGGAGTCAATAAATATCGTGCACAGAAGATTGCGTCCAATACGCATGCGCGTGGAGATAGCGGACTCGTTGGGGATATGCTTATACAGACCGACAGACAGTCAACCTTTTGACGGATTTGGCCCAAAATTTTATACGGACCTACATTCATGACGATAAAACTGTGTACGAAATTTTATCCATCTATCTATTCAAGTTTTTGAATTATAGCGTTCGCATGACAGCGGACATACAGACAGACAGACTTCCCGCTGACGGATTTTGTCCAAAATTTGACAGACACCTACAAATTATGTTTAAAGACCACATACCAAATTTCATCCCCATAGCTCTAATAGTTTTCGAGTTATCGTGTTCACAGACACGCAAACACAGACACACAGATATATAGACACACAGAGAGGCATAATTCCAAAATTGTGTTTTTCGGACTCAGGGAGGGCTAAAACGTCGAGATTCGTCAAAATCTCGATTTCGAATTTTTTGACGATTACAATACTTTCTCTTTGTATACTTCGCATACGAGAAAGTAAAAAGAGGGAAGTCTTAGAATTGGGAGAGTGCCAGCTGTCTGTGTAGTTTTTGAGAAGGGAAGTGAATTTCCCTTACCATTGAAAGAGGAACTCGGGCGTTCTCGTATTTTGAGGTTCCTCTAATCTAATGGTCTTAGGGATCAGAGGGTTAAAAACAGAAAAGAAACTATGACAAGATATCTTTTTATTTTTAGTGTTCAAACCGCTCTCCATCAGCTGTAATACACACTTGGGCCTACGTTTGAATTGCACGTTGCACACTTTCTAGCATGCCATTTGGCGTGCTGGCACAAGCACGTCGTCGAAGATCCTGCAGTGTTAGCGGGAAGGTCGCAAACGGCTGCTGCTTGAGGTATACCACAGAAAGACACAGAAAGAGGTATATTAGCGTCATTTATGTCTGAAAAATAACATTTCGTTGCTTAACAAGCAACACCAGCTATCTCAGTTTTTTGATATTTCAAAGAGGAAGAAAATACTCAATTTTTCGCAATCAATAACGTATATTTCTGATTTTTTTTCACATCTGGTGGGAGCATGCGGTCTCATGTTTATATCAGATTCTAAAAAATAGAAATATTCGTTATTGGTTGCGAAAAGTACAATTTTTCTTCCTTTTCGAAATTTCAAAAAATTGAGATAGGCAGTGTTGCTAGTTAAGCGACGATTTTCTCCCTTTGCCCACGCTTCATGACGTCACAGTTTCATAAATCGAAAATGAGCAAATGCGCATTTTAAGTGTTCTAATATTAGCATTCATGTCCGCATGGTATGATTTTTGCACTTAAGCGATAATCTCTATAAATTTGTAACTGAGTTTTTTTTCTCTGTATCGTGCCGTTTTCAAGATAGGAACGCTAAGTTCGCAGTTTGCGTCAGGTAACTTTGTAATTTGTCTTATAGCGTAGCGCACAACCACTTAACTAAACTTAGACACCACTTTTATGACTATAGCTTCAGGCGTTCAGAAATTAAGGGTGAGGGTGTAAGGGACTTTGGTGAATACCCTGTATATAAAATGCTTGTTTCGTAAATTTGGCCACATGTAAATGCATTGATAAGTAGGGACAGTTGATAAAAGCTAAGAATCAAATTCCTATTCATGAATAATTGCACCAGCTAAAAAAATTTGCAGAAAATCTGCAGAAATTTTTTTTGAAGATAACTTAAAGATTTCTGCAGATTTATTGAAGACAGAAAAAATCTGCATTTTTTTTCAATTTAATCTGCAGAAAATCTGCAGAAAATTTTCTTATTATATTTTTCTCTAAATATTCTGCAGATTTTTGTAAGATAGCAAAAAATCTGCATTTTTTTCTTCAATTTAATCTGCATAAAATCTGCAAAAAAAATTCTTTTTATTTTTTTCTTTAAATTTCCTGTAGATTTTTTAAGACTTTGCATTTTGTCTTCAATTCAATTTGGAGTTATTTAGCAGATTTTCACAAAATCATTAAATTTGACCAATATCTTTTGATTTTTTGAAGATTTAACTGCAATTTCATAATATTGGCATTTATCTAAATACATATTTTTCACCATATTCTCTAATATTGCAGCTTTATTTTCCAAAGGATGTAAAACAAAATTAGAATGTAATTATCATTATTGTTTAATTCTACAGCAGACAGGAGTTTCAAAAAATTTCCCAATCGAAAATTGTTTTAAGCACTAAATTTTTTAAATATGAAATTGAAAAAAATGAATTCTAAATTAATCTTTAAAATAAATATTTGAGGTTTTACCATTTTAAACTTTTACCCCATAATTTAATTAATTTCCAATTAGTTTGAAATACTATCCTGCCAATGTGCTTGTCCACGAAGACAGAGGTGTGTCTCTGTAATTTATGTCTTTCTGACTATCTATTTTCCTCCGAAAAACAAGGGAAAAATGAAGTTCGCGCCCTTTGGAGGGAGAGAAGGCTTAACAAAAAGATAGAAGGTGAAAACGAATTTAATGAAACAGAGAATCTAAATTATTGAACAAAAATATTACTAATTTCATCCGTTACTCATCTCTACAACTTTGAAACACATATTCTGACCTTGGTTGATTCTTCACCACTAGATGGCGCCACGAGAGCTATGGTGACGCTAAAACTTAAATAGATTAATTTATCCCCGTCTCGTGTACAGCGGCGCAGCGTAGTGGTTAGCGCGTCTGCCAGCCAGCTATAGGAACGGGGGTTCCTATCCCGGACAGGATGAAATTGAAGTTTTGTCACAATCTCAATCGGCATCGTACAAGTAAGTTGTATCCCAAATTAGATTAATTCAATTAATTGAAATTAGTAATTAAACCTTGAGTGTAGAAAAATCTGGAGGTATTTGGAACAGACTTTTTTCAGATATTTTACATTTTTTTTCTGCAGAAGATCTGAAGATATTTGGAACATAGTTTTCTTCAGATATTCTGCATTCTTTTTCTGCCGAAAATCTGAAGAAAACATGTTCCAAATACTTCAGATTTTCTGCAGATTTTTTTGAGCTGGGCACTAATATATTATTATATTGTTTGAGTGTTTCAGAAATATATGCTCATCACTTTCAGCTATATAAACTGATTTTCTCAAAATATAAGTTAATAGAACTCTACAAAATGGCGTAGATAATATGCCTTACTAATACAAGCTTAAGAACATATAACCTAAGCTTATATTAACGCTTAAAACATTTATTTACCTAAGATTATATTCTAAAAGTTTTACTGAAAGGTTTTCCCAAGACTGCGTTCCTGAGGTTCATTTAAAATGCTTTTCTTTCAGATTCTACTATTAAGAGTGTTTGCCTTATCACATCACGTCTTTCTGTAAAAGAAATAAATTACAATTCAGTTTGTTTTTATCATTTAATTACATTCTTTTTTTCTTACAAGACTACACATTAAACGATTTACTAGAGGACTAACGACTAACTTAGACTTCTTTGAGTGCCAAAATTAGGTTTAAATAACATTTTGATTTTATTTTTATGAAACAAAATATTTTCGAAATTTTTTTCACGAAGTATATATTCGAGAAATAATTCTGTAAAGCTTTAACATAAAACTATTTATTCTGAACCTTCAAATCAGTGGTTATTTTTCAATTAAGAGGGGGAAAAGGATTTCTTTTTAAAAGCAAATGAAACATAATAAATAAAATCATTGCAATTTTACTATCAACTGTTCAGTCCCAAAAGAATCGTAATTCTTTACTTTTTCCAACCAGAGGCCATCTTTCTTCATCAAATCTTAAGCACCTGCTACGCACAAAGCAAATCTCGATTTTTCAAATTCTCTAATTATGATATGTTACTTGACGTCTCTAATTCTTATTCAATTATTTTTCCCCTATACTTAAAACGGAAACATCTAATTGTAGCGCAAAAACTGACATCTTTTCTGTTACAGATCATTACTCGTTTTCTTTCTTTCCCCCTCCCTTCCCTGTCAACAACAGCCCGAAATCAACTGCACAAAAACCGTTCCGATTAATTAATGACTGAGCGCAACTTGTACAAAAAAATCTTTTCATTGGCCAGCAACAATACGACATATAAAGAAACAATGCCTGGAATTCAAAATTATACATTTGTCTCCGTTGCTTGGCTCTCTTATTTAGTTGATTACTAGGGTAAAAGCGACGGATCCGACTTTTTTGAAATTTACTCTCTTTTTGTTTCTCTGACTCTAATTTCATTTCTAATTACAGGCGACATTTTTCTGCTCTTTCTTGCCGTTCTTCTGAAATGTGTGTCTATTGTTTTTTCAGTGGGATTGGTTGTTTTCGTAAACAACAATAAAGCTCCAACGCAAACCGTTTTGATGTTGAACTGAGAATGATTAATTAAAACGATTCTCTGAAAAAACTCCATCCAACCTGAAACTGTAATCGCAGCGTTTGGTAGCTTTTAAAAAGTAAAAATTAAAGAATTATATAAAAATATAAAATATTTGTTTCGTTTCTTGATTCGAAGACTGAAAATTATCAAATTATCCATTGAAATTTTGCTAGGGCCTTGCTCCTCGTCTATTTAACTACAAATCTTATATGCATGACCGCAATAAGAAATCCACTGAAATGAGATCCGGCGAGTTTGGGCGGGACTTTAATACTGAATCTTCGTTCTAAGCTTCTGTACAACTGAATTCCAACAAGATGAGCCACCAACAAGGTAATTTTGCGGAGGTGCTACATCCTGCTATAAGTACCATTTTTCATTCTCAAACTTCTCATGAATGCGTGGCATGAAAGATTCCTGTTGTAACTTCAAATAAATATAATCAGTCTTGGAATTTTCAAAGAAAAGTCCAGATAATTCACACGCATGAAACTATGCTAAGTAATCAATGCTCGAGAAGCTTTTGTGGAGTTCCATTGCCAAACGAGGACTTTTAATGCCGAGTGACTGTAATTATTACCGTTCATTAAACCATTAGTTATGAAAAAGAATAACTTTAATTTAAACAATTTTAGCTGCAAATAAATGAAAAATTATTATATTAATTAATCACAAAGCTTCCCACAGCTCACACGGTTCTACCTATATCGTTACTGATTTCAGTTATTAAGTTTTGATGTGTGGTATCAATTGCTTAGGAAATAGTCATTCATTATATAAGCATTTAATAACATATCGTTTTGTTGGGGATATCCTGTACATATAGAATTTTCTTAGCTGAATATATTTTATGTTTTCAAATAGTTTTTTTACAAAGAGAACAGAAGGATGGAAACATTTGCCAACCTTTCTCGTCGAGTTTCGATTAATTTATACAATTAACGATAAAACACTTTGCCAATCATAACCTGAAACATGATTTAATTATGACAACCTATTGTTCCTCGAAATCTCAATTCAAATGAAAAAAAGACATTTGTTTTCGAACTTACCTCGCTGTAGCTCAGACCTCGAATCGATACTCAAAATTGTTTAACACGCCAGTTCAAATGTTTTAAATAGTGAAAAACGACGGTTCTGTCTCCCTGTTGGGCTTCAGAGATTATCAGCCAATATTTAGGGGAAATCAGAAATTAGCACTCGTTTAATATCTTTCTTATACTCAATTCCTGGTATTAAACTTTTCTTAGGTCCGGGTGCTGCTATGCGTTTTAAGGGGGATAGAAAAGACAAAACAGCTTTAACTCGCTTATCAGCCGGTCACTTAAAAACCCTCAGATTCTGTCGTGGTGATAAGAAGTTCAATATGTGCACAAAGTGCAACATGGTTGAGGTCACTCAGCAACATCTACTTGACTGTGTTACCTTGGTGTGTGATGACCTGCTTAAGCGACCGGATTTCGTGTTGGAGGTGATGAAGGCGAACGACCTCATGGATCTGATCTGATTCAGATCAGAAGGATTAGAAAGAAGAAGAAACTTTTCTTTGTCATTAATTTTTAATAATTTCATTTCAATTTTATGCATCAAGAATGCACTTCCTGCTTGTTCTGTATTTTTTTAAAGAATTCTTTCTCTTGGTTGAAATCAGCGAACTGATGCTCATGTGATGCAAATGAATTGCCTACACAAATTTCATGATTTTTTTAGAAAATATGTTCTTCGGTTCTGCTCGATTCTAGAGTGATGAGCCGCCACCAGAAGCAGCAAGATTTTTTTTACTTAAACTTACTGTTACTCATTACTTTTTCTATGCCAATAAATAGCAAACTGAGGTTTCGTTTTGCATGTTAACAGGGCATTTAAAAACTCTTTGTCTCATAAATTATATACAAGTCAAAATAGTCTTTTTCCAATATACTATACAAATAGGCCGTATTTATCATTATAACTCTGACTGAATATATACATTTAACTGCTGTAGTGATTTGTTCTTATTTTTCAAATATTTCAGAATTTTAAAAGGCTTTCTTATGCACAGCAATATATCCAATTCATCAATAATAGTTTGTCTGAGATGTTAACTAATAAAGATCTGAAATCATAAAATAAAGATAGAAAACTTTTGCATAAGAATAATTCAATAATAGGAGAAACATAGACAAAAATTAAGTGACTAAAATATGAAGGAAGCCATTAAAAAATTAGGCAGAAGCTTGAAAGGTAGCAAAATAATTTTTTGGAACGTATTAAAATGCGAAATTACTAAGCATTGCATTTTCAGTATGTGCATTAACCCTTTCCGGCACGGTGGTCTCAAATGAGGTCACCAAATCAAAATTTTCTAAAAAAAAATAACCTTTTCACTTTGAAACCAGAAAAATTGATGAAACTGCAGCTAATCGTTCACTTTTTAGAATATAGATGGCAGCACTATGAAATATGCTTGCACCAGGGGTAATTTTACATTTAAAATGCTCCAATTTATTAACTGAAACATGGGAAATTTTTTTGAGTTCTTAAAGATTCCAACTTTAGCAAATTCACTTGAAAGTTTTCTTCCAATATCCTTGAATTCTTAATTTATGATTTTGTATAAGATTCAACTTTATTATTTGAACGTATCAAGATGGCTGTTCCCGAAGAGGTCCTCATATGGGAGGTTGTCCCCAGAGAGGGACACCCTCTTCCCCACGGAAGGAGGTACGTTAATTTTTATTTATTTATTTTTCTGTTAATTCTATGTTTAGACAATAAACTATACCCATTCATTATGCTTTTTCATTATATTTCAAAAATTTTAACGTCTGGCGCCGAAAAGGGATAAAACAAGATTTTAATACAGATTTCGGCTCAGAGAAAACACTCCCCTAAATAATTCTTTATTCATGATGGTAATTATTTATTGAAAAATCTATCACAACTACGCTGCCACATTTTGCAGATTCTTTCAAAGATATTTGTTGTTATTTACTCCTTTTACGAAAATGATACTCTCTAAGAACGGTTTATTAACTCATTATAGCAATAAGTAACGGAAGGCAGAAAAAAAATATTACGAAAGAAAAGTATCTTCCAATACTAAATTTCTTTTAGATCAAAGCGAAAGTTTCTTTTCCTCCATTCCCATCGGAAACAGATAAAATAAAAACAAACAAGACATGATTTTCCTGCAGCAGTTTTCTTTGAACTCTTTGCTTCGAACGATTGCAGATGAAAGACAAATACAGGTAAAAATGGAAAGTAGAAATTTCTGCGAACGAAATGAATAATTTTATTGTGGATGTCGTTTAAGGGTTCAGTGAATAAACCAAGGTAGTGTAACAGTTATTTATTTACGAGTTACGTTACACACAGACAATTTGCATAAAACTTTCAGAATTGATACAAAATTAATCAAGAGCATAGTTCTTGTTAGGCATTATGTGCGACCGCCAGATCTCAACTGTCGTTGCCAGTCTTCAGAGGGCGCTGACTCTGATGTCAGTCACAGTTAGTTATGGTTAATGTTACAAGAGCGGCTACATTATTTAATTTTCATGGAATAACTCAACTTTTGATCCCAATCCGGAGTATAAATAAATTCTTACGAAAGATCTTAGTTGAGCTGAGTGAAATATGTTTTTTAAATATTTCTTTGAATTTTTTATATCCCATCTAAATTCTACCCATAATATTTAAAACTTTGAATCAAAGAATAAATTGTTGTTTATTACTTTCTAACTCAAAAGAAACTCAATGGAAACTAAACTAAATTTGAATATTTTGAGCTTTACTCAATCTAGGGTATCATTTGGAATTACAGTGGTGAGAGGGAAAGAAATAAAGACTCATTTTCTTTGTGTCAGATTCATGGACGAAATAACAACAACAACAAAAAGAAGAGATCAAACTAAATGTGGATCACAATCGTAAACATCTTCTTCCAATAGGTTTGGACAAAATTCCAAAATGGATCGTCAGACATTAAAGTGTTTGGTATGCAGTTTACGAACTGCAATAAAAGAGGCCGAATGATTTTAAAAAAATATTTTGAATTTCGGAATATAAATAGATCCATAAGAAAATGAAATGCAAAATTCCGTTTCAGAAGTGCGGCTTTCGTAGAAATAAAACGAAAATTCTTTTTTCAGAAAAAGTTTAGTTGCAGTTACGAGTTCCACTATTCGGTCTGTTCCGATGTATTATCGATTTTATCTTCTTTTTAGCACACTATTATTTTGACAGTATGCACAGTTCAGGAAAGAAAGGCTGATTTTCGTTAGGTTGTTTTTTTTTCTTTCTGAAGGTCAATATTTCTCTATTTGAAACAACTCATTCATTTTCTTTGATATCACTTAGAGCTTTATTGTCTTGTATTCCACTTCTAACAAAGTGATATAATTATGTTATTATTAAATATGAAACCAAATTTCGGTTCAAAAATGAAATCTTCAAAATTAGGAGTAATAAATCTCCATTTCGCTTTGAGAATTACAAATACTTTTGTAGGAAAATTTTAAATAAAAATAAAGCTTTAACATTACATTGCCTTCAAACATCACCATTATATAAAAAGTGATTTCGAATTTAAAAAGTCCGAAAAATTATTGAAATGATTTACAACCATTCATTACAACCAGGAAAATAAACACGTTTTATTTTGAAATAATTTTTAAGCAAACTGTACAGTGTTACTACCGTATACATCAAATCATGCATTTATTTCATGGATATGTGTGTGATTTGATTTAAATTCAAACTTTATGACTATTAAAGGCAAGTGACAATTTATTACACAAATGACAAAAAAATTAGAATCACAACGTACTTACATGAGCAAATTTTAGGCTCATAAATAAGCACGCGAGAAATCTAATATTTTTTATATTGAGTTTTTATGGAAATTTTCAATAATCTTTCAGCTGAATAATTTCTCCATAATGCTGAAATTCTGTAATATGTTATATCGATTTCTAAAGTCTTACGGACGGAATTTTTTATACTCACAGACATATATAACCTATTCGTCTTGTAAAGTTTTAACCGTTTAAATGTTTCGTTTTCTTTACAATTTAATTAGATGATCTAAAGCTAATGAATGATTAAATTTTAGTTTTAAGACTAAAAAGGCGATAATTCGATGCACGAGTATTCTCGGGCTTTTAAGTAAAGATATTACAAAAGTGCGCTGCAAAAGCTTAGGAAAAAAAAATTTTCTAGAATTTTAGAAAAAATACGCTCATCAGAAGCCCTTAAGAAAACCCTTTCTCTGAAAAATAACAATTTGGTGTGTATGTAATTTTATGTTGAATTGTTCCTCTGAAAGAAATGAACTGTTAACCAACAAAGAGAATCTTTTGTTTTTATTTTTTTTAAATTTAATTATGCACTTTTTTACTTACTTGTAAGATCACACTTCAGTGATGAATATTATCTAAAAGCTATAATAAACCTTAAATAATATTATATTTTTTTGCACACGGATATTTTTATGTATTTTCTTTGAAGTTATTTAAGTAAATCAGATTCGAGGAAAAAAGTCTATAAAGCTTCCACATAGAATTAATTTATTCAGAACATTAAACGCAAGTGTTACTTTTTTTTATCTACAAGAGAAGGAAAGATATGATTTCTTTTTAAAGCAAAATTATTCATAATGTAAAAAGTATAAAAATGTTACCACTTTCTGTTGTGTCTGAAAAAGAAAAAGCTTAATGGTTCTAGCCAGCGGCCAACTATTTTTCATTAACTCTTAAGCGCCTGTTACACACAAAGCGAAACTCAATTTTTCAAATTCCTTAATTATGATATGTTACTCTCCGGTTTTAATTAGTATTCAATTACTTTTCCAGAATGCTTTAACGGAAACAAGTAACTGTAGTGGAAAAATTGAAATCTTTTCTGTTTCGGCGCATAACGCAGTTATTTTTCCCTCTCTCTTCCACAACCCCCTCCTTTCTCCGCTGTCAACAAGAGCGCGAAATTCACTTGCAGAAAAACCATCTTGTTTAATTAATGACTAAACGACTAAAAAAAATTATCTTCTCTTTACCAGCAAAAATGCGAGTTTCGGAGAAACAGTGTCGCTGGGATTCGAAATTAAATGTTTGTCTCGACTGTCGCGCTGTGTTGTCTATTTGATTACTAGCGCAAAAGCGACGAGTCAACATTTTTTCACGAGATTCCTCTTTATTGTTTCTTTGTCTGTAATTTCATTTATAATTAACGATATTTTTCTGTTCTTTCTTGTTGTGGTTCTAAAAAACTATGTCCTATTGTTTCCAGAGGGATCGCTTTGCTTTCGTCAACAACAATAAAACTAAATCGCAGATCTTTTTGTCGTATCGCAGGGAATGATAAATAGAAAGATTTTCGGGCAAAAAGCATTTAAATATAGAAAGTGTCAGTGATACTTTGGAGTATATTCTATCTTTTAAAAGTAAAATAAAACGTTTTTTCAAGCTGATATTTTGGATTTGGCTTCGATATTTCGATAAAGACTGGAAACACAAGAAAATTTTATACCTTCTAGGGCATTTTCGAAATTACTAGTCCATTTTAGACCATTTTAAATGCTGAATCGTCAATCAACGAATGCGTCTTCTTCGAGGTGGCTGTTGATTGACATAAATCAATCAAATTCAAAATTTCATAACTCGGTTAATTTTGTTCTCATACGAGCGGTACTTTATTTTTTTGTTTAAGATGCTAATGAGTCAAGATTGTTTTACTAAATATGTCTAAAAGATCTGGGAGACTGTACAAAAATTTAGATTTCGTAATTTTTCAGCAGCACATTTATTGACTCAAA